>VYZV01027425.1:2105-15845 GCA_013401275.1 Pandion haliaetus | reverse complement strand
CAAAGAGAACTGCATAAGTAGTTAACTCCCAAGTGCTTCTGTGGGTTTATCAGCTTGTTTCTAGAATATATGGCAGATACAAGGGTATTAAAACAATACTTGCCTTCCAAAAAATACAGGGTTCTTTTTGTTGTTGGGTTTTTTCTTTCTTTTCACTCTAGAATCCCTAATAAAATCTCTTTTTTGTCAGTGGAATGTTTTGGCTACAGAAAACTTTACATCACAGTTGATTTTTTTTGTTGTTAATTGGGCTACTGTTTTAGAATAGAAAATTGATGCTGCTGCAAATATCTGCAAAGTATCAGCCTGTTCAGACTATTTCTGCACATAGGTGTAAGAATTAAAACAGAAAAGCAAACTGAACAGAGAACCCTAAACACAGTCCCTAGTTTAGAAATGAAATTAAATACACTTTTCTGCAGCTGAGATAATTTGCCGTTTCTTAAAAAACACAGATCGAAATGACTCCAAAACACTTAGAAAATAAGTGTAGAAGAATGCAGCAAAGGTATTTCTGCACAGATACGTGCGGGTAAATGAAGGTATATTATTGGGGTTGTTTGTGTGTGCAGGAAAGAAAATGTCAGAATGATAGAAAAAAATAAGGACAGCTGGGAGGATGGGTTACAACTCTGATGATGATAGTTGGGAAAAAACACTGCTATCCTGTTTCCTTGTCTTGCTGAAGAGCTCTGTGAATAGATTGTGGGTGGCTACTCTTAATAGCCTGAGCCCTGTGAAACCCTGCAGGAAGCTTGACACTGAGTAAGACTGTATTATTGTCATTCTCTGATCACCCCTCTGTGCAGTTAGAGCATTCAGTAAAGACAGTAAGTCAAATTGTTAGCCTTAGTAGCCCAGGAGCATGGTACTTGAAGAATCTGTGCCTTTTTGAGAGGTGGAAGTGATCTTGCAAAATACAGAATCATAAAATCATTTAGGTTGGAAAAGACCTTTAGGAACATCGAGTCCAACCATTAACCATGCCCACTAAGCCATGTCCTGAAGTGCCCTGTCTACATGCTTTTTGAATTCCTCCAGGGATGGTGACTCAACCACTTCCCTGCGCAGCCTGTTCAAATGCCTGACAACCCTTTCAGTAAAGAAATTTTTCCTAATACCCGATCTAAACCTCCCCTGCCACAACTTGAAGCCATTTCCTCTTGTCCTATCACTAGTTACTTGATAGCAGAGACCAGCACCCACCTCACTACAACCTCCTTTCAGGTAGCTGTAGAGAGCGAGAAGGTCTCTCCTCAGCCTCCTTTTCTCCAGGCTAAACAACGCCAGTTCCCTCAGCCACTCCTCATAAGACTCGTGCTCCAGGCCCCTCACCAGCTTAGAAATCATATAAAATAGTCTGGGGTTTGTTTGGCTAAGGCAGAGTCTAAATTTCTTAGGTCTTGTAAGCTTTACAAATAAATATTGTGCCATCAAAGTTAGGTTCTAAATCTTTGGTGGAAGAGCTGGTTTGTGACTTCATGTTGAGGCTTAGGACCCATTTTCCATTTAAAGCAAGAATTCAGCTTTTATGATAGAAAGTCCTTTTTACAGTTTTTGTTCTTTGGGTATGTCATATATTTTTTCAGAATTTTCAAGTTAATTGATAAATTTATGCATTTAAATTAATTTGAAGCTGAAATATCTTAAAAAATGCATAACCTCTTTTTTTTTGTCCTGAATGAACTTTACCATAAAATAAGAGACATACTTCAGATTCTCTCTATAGTTAAAATTCATTTAAAACCTATCATCAGGCTTCCTTTGAAGAAAATAGGTTATAATTTAGACCTTTTTTTTTTTTTTGCACTTATTGTCGATTGTCGATACCAAAGGTAACATACATCACAGATCAGCGTGACTGCTCCAGAATTACTTCCTCTGAGAGGATGGGAGGAGAAGCACTGCTTTATTAAAAGATGTAGTAGTTTAAGGGTTTTCGGAATGAAACCCTTCTGATGGAGGGTCCTGGCAAAAGCAGTCTGTACTGCTCTGTTCTATGCACCCGTTGCTGTAGTCACTCTTTAGCACAAAGGAATTAAGACCGAAGTGCCACAAACAAAAAAATATGTATCTTGTTGTGAAAAGAGTTTTCCAGGAAAAACATTTTGAATCTAGTTTATCTATTGGATTTACCAGATGATTTAAATGAAAATGTATTACTAACTAGTTGTTCCATAGTTATACAAAGTGAAGATGTGTTTTTGCAACCTGAAATTCTTTATTCATGCAGAAGGAATTTTAAATGAATGTATTGCCAGAGTAAAGCTCAGGAAAATTCAATAAAAAATGACACATTTCTTACTGACACCAGTTTGACTTTCTCATCATAAGAATTAAAAATTCAAAACGATAAAATTCCTTTCCTGTCTTGGCTTGGCATGCCCAAGTTTTAATAAACTTCAGTTCATTTTGAATCGTATCCTTCAATTTTTATTAACATGGTTTTAACAATTTGACTAATCTCATTTGCTTTTTAGAATGCATATGTAGCTTCATTTTTTCTACTTTACGTATTTATTCATAGGTTTACTTTTAGCTCTTGCGTATTTCTTATTTCTGTGTAAGCTTTTTTTTTTGTCATTGCCATTGTCCTTAATTCCCAAATTTTAAGTTGTGGCTGACTAAGTGCAAGGAAAAAGCAACAAATGTAGCAGCTATGCAAATGGGGGAATATTCACAAAGGCTAACAGAAAACTTAGTAGTAAGCTTGTTTTCTTATGCTCTGCCTATGTTCAGTGAAGAGAGGGATGGAATTCTCTAATGGTCAGTTCTGAACACCTAAATAAGACTTCAGCTTTGAAACCTTCTTTGAGCTCATTTGTTTTCATTGTCTGTGGGGAAAGACCAGCATTTCTAAGGTCAACCCAACTTTCATGTTGGCAAGGAATTTATAGCTTTTGAGTAAGAATCTCTCAGATACTTGTGCATCATGCAATAGTAATGCCTCTAAATGCTGTAAAAGTAAATTTGTGAGCACTAAATGTATCCCTTTGAAAGTAAAAGTACATTTTGTACTGAAGCACAAATCTGCATGTTTCCAAAAATATTGTAGATGGGTACTTCTGATGACTGAGCTTTAATCATGGAGTATACACCTGGGGTTTGTTATTTTGTTTATGTAACTGTAGCTATCTCTTAGAATCTCCTTTAGCAGGCAGCTCCTACATGGATTTAAATGTTTCTTTATCTTGGACTAGCTGCATGTGAGAGTTTTGTTTATCCTTGTGCTTTGTTATATCCAATTGAGGTTAAAACCCAAACTTTTTCTTACATAATAGTGTATGATGATTTTTTTTGTAAGTAATTTCAAATTCAGATTGTGGGCCACAATTTGTTATGAGGAGTGCAGAACACTCAGCTATTAACTTGAAGCTTTCCTGGCAATGAGGAAATGTTTTCTACCTAAAGCTCACTCTGATCTATTAGAATAGTTGGGGGCCCCTTAGCACAGAAAGTCAGAAATGTAGATGGAGATAAATTGTAAAAGAAAAGATGTAGATAAATGTAAAATGTAGATAAATGTAAAAGATGTAGATAAATGTAGATAAATTGTAAATACAGCAATGGAAAGTACCTTTTACATGTTCCATTTTTAACTATGGTAGAAGGGTATATAGAATGCTGTCTTGAATGGTAATTCGGACTTACATAGCAATGAAAAAGCAAAGGGAGTGACTGGAAAAGATAGAACAAAGGGAACTTGAAAGTAGAATGAACTACCCAAATTTGGGGTTAAACAGTTTTTGAACTGGATTCTTAAAAAATTCTGGGTGAATGAGAAGGGTCTTCTTGTATGATTATGTAGCAGGTCAGAAAGAAGTTACAGGAGGAGATCTGTAAAGACTTCTCAGTATATTTTTGAACTTAATTCTGGTGGATTTATCACTGTGGAGCCACTGCTGTATTGCTGTTGTTGGATATATAGGCCTTTCCTTGCTCTGCAGACCACACACAGTTTCATGTCTTTACTCTGCTTTTTTCTTTTTTCTCTATATCTTACAAGAAGCAAGTGTGGATTTTCCGTCAAAATTCCATGGAAAACAATTTTCTGTTTTAATTGAGATTCTTACAAGCAACTTCAGTTGACATAAATACTGATTACAGAGGGAATTACAGCCTCTCAGAAGCAGGATGTATATGGTTTTGTTTTTCCCTTGGTTAGATTCCTTGCAGGCTAAATATTGTGGTTCTCATCCTGGAGGGGGCTAAAATTTAGCCCCTTCTTGACCCATCAGAGCAGACTGCTTTGCACAGCTGTTTGGCCATTATACACATATGTTCAATTATCCCATAATGTTAATACACTTTTCTATCTTACTGATTTGTGTCTGCAGCAGCCTTGACAACCCATCCTTGCTTCTCAGTGCATGCTGGAAATCCTGCTCTGTTCTGTATTTTCACAGGAGATGGTGAGCTCTATACTTTTGGAGAACCCGAAAACGGGAAACTGGGATTATTGCCTGAACAGCTGAAGAACAATAGAGTCCCACAGCCTGTACTGGGAATTATGGAAAAGGTTAATAAGGTTGCCTGTGGTGGAGAACACACAGTGGTGCTGACAGGTATGCAATTTAGCTTTTTTTACAGCCCTGTAACTTTGTCAGTAAACTCAATTTACTCTAAAGAATTTACGTCCCACTGAAATGTAAGATGCTGTAGCGATCTTAACTGGAAGACCATTGTACATCAAGGAGGTAGAAATCCACGTAACAGTTAACCTAAGTGCAGGCCTGTGCTGTGCTACACATACAGTTTGACGTTCAGGGCTGTGCTGCACATATCCCTTGGCTACAGGATAAACTTAGCCAGCTAATAGTAACAGAAGAGCTTAGAGGCAGCTCCTACTTGGTACCACTGGTTACACCACTTGCATGTCCTTGCCTTTATCTAAAACTTAAGCAGCAAGTTCCCATGTGAATGTCCTTTTTATTTGACAGTATAAATGATGAATAGAGTTGTTTGCTTGTAAGAAAATCCTATAGGAGCTCAAATGACCAAAATGGTGTAACATTCTACAGATGGGATCTGTGTAGCATGCTGTGCCGGGCTGGAGGCGTGTTCAATTCCACAGAGCTCAGGATTCCCAGCATCTAAAGGCGTATAAGATCATTGATATTATCTTCTTTTTCTTTGTAGTCTTAGCTCCAATAAATAGCATTTTAAGAGATACTTTACAGAGTCTGAGTGCCTTTCTTACTGGAATTGCAACAAGCCAGCACCTCCTAGTGCAACACGGATGATTGATGTTTCTTTCCTCTTAAGGAGCTTGAAAGTGGTATTGTTATGAGAGGGGAAATTGTAGAGGAAAGCTTCCATTCTGTAGTAAATTTAAATGACCTTGAATATTTAGGAAGTCACTTCTCAAGTAGCTGTCTGTTAATAGTGGTGGAGATGCACAATCTACTGGATGCCTAAATGAATTAAATATCTCTTGGTGTAATACAGAATTTGCCTGTGACATTGAGCAGAATCTTCAGCATACATATGAAACTAGTAGTTACAGACATTCAACGTACCGTACAAATTATAACAATCAGCAAGTACAACTGTTACATATTAGTTCACTGGGTTGTATGTATAGTACTTGGAAGATGGTGTATATTACTGTGCTATTAAATAGTTGTGTGCCAATGGTAAATTAGCTTTTCAAAGTGATATATGCAAAGCATTGCTAGGTATTTGTTTCCACAAGTTCTATCCTGAACTATAGCAGTATAGAAGCAGGAAAGGGAAGTTTGACTTTGCCCACAGATGATTTAAAAAATGTCAGCTTTGGCTTGTAATGAATTCCACAGCTGTATAATATGCCTGTAATTAACCTCCTACCAAAATGCAAAAGCTATAAAAACAAGTAGGATGTATAGATACCAGTCCTTAAATCTGTGTTTTGAAAATGCTAAATAGTAATCTCTTGTCAATCTGGTGGCATGCCTTCAGGGTTAAGTAACCAAAATTTCTAAAATATAAACTGAAAATCTAACTGAGGGAGATTGTAAGTAATATGATGTGGTATTGTACTGCAGGCCACTGGAGAGAGTAAGGGTGGAAGTGATATACTGGGAAAGGTTATATGTAATGATGAGTCAAACTGCAAAATTCTGGGTAGGTTAAAACTCCTTCAGGAAAACTATGAAGAGGAAATAACAGTAGCCAATCCAGGAAGTAATGCAAACATTTGTCTACATTTCAATGCCTTTGTCTCTCTTCTTCCACCAACGTACAGTCCTACCCTGGCAGTATTCTATGTCATAAAATAAATTTCTTTACATGAAATCAGATTATGATTATTAGGAAAAAAATTACCATAAATTTGGGGCCAGCAAATGTATAAATCGTAGCATTATTTTGTGGGTTATAAAGTGAAGTTCTGCAGAAAGAATTTTATTATCATTATTGATTATTTTTAACCATAAATGTGAAGCCAACCAATAGATACTTTGTCCTAATGGCATTTCATGTGATAAGATTTCATTATAACAAATGACTGTTACAGAGATTTAGTAGGGAGATGTAGACCTGGATGATATCATCATTATAGTGAAATCTGTACAAGAGCTAGAAGAAAGAGGCAAAATATAAATCGTAGAATCATAGAATGGTTTGGGTTGGAAGGGACCTTAAAGATCATCTAGTTCCAACCCACCTGCCCTTTGCAGGGACACCTTCCACTAGACCAGGTTGCTCAAAGCCCCATCCAACCTGGCCTTGAACACTGCCACGGACGGGGCATCCACAACTTCTCTGGGCAGCCTGTTCCAGTGCCTCACCACCCTCACAGTAAAGAACTTCTTCCTTACATCTAATCTAAATCTAACCTCTTTCAGTTTAAAGCCGTTACCCCTTGTCCTATCACCACATGCCCTTGTAAAAAGACCCTCTCTGGCTTTCTTGTAGGCCCCCTTTAGGTACTGGAAGGCTTCTATAAGGTCTTCCCGGAGCCTTCTCTTCTCCAGGCTGAACACCCCAACTCTCTCAGCCTGTCCTCACAGGAGAGGTTCTCCAGCCCTCTGGTCATCTTCATGGCCCTCCTCTGGACCCGCTTCAACAGGTCCATGTCCTTCTTATGTTGCTGTCCCCAGAGCTGAATGCAGTTCTGCAGGTGGGGTCTCACACGAGTGGAGCAGAGGGGGAGAATCACCTCCCTCGACCTGCTGGTCACGCTTCTTGTGTGACCAAATGCCGAAAAACAAACATAGTGAAGAAAATACCATAGTAAGTCAGTGTCTTAGTATATAAGATTTACTTGCCTATGGAAACAGATTTTGTAGTAGAAGGCAAATAAGAAAGTCAGTGATGGCTTAGCTGGCAGTTGATGATCAAAGTGTTATGTGCCAGAAGATCCAGCTGAGTTAGTAGAAGAGGAAAACTATATCCTCCAACAAAATACCTTTTCCTAAAGATTAATAATTGTTGCTATAAGAGTGAAAGATCAGATAGATGTTTTTTAATGGGAATCGGCTATTACTAAATAGGCTACAGCTGTGAATTATTGCATAAAACACTTTGAACAAAACAGTAGAGGATAATGGACATACTGTCTCAAGTGAAAGCTACTTCGTCAGGACTGTTGACATACAGAAATTTTTCTGACTCAAAATTTGGGGAAAAGAGTGGGAAGAAAGCTAGTTTTGGACATGGTAATAATTTGAAAAGTGAGTGTAGCATACATGCATTATAGGCTTTGCACCAGAAACTTAACTTGAAATCAGTACTGAAGGGTATACTGCATCTCGAGATGAAGTGGCGTGACCACAAATTGAGAATTCTAATGAGGGATGTATCTTTAAAGAGGAGCAGAAACATTTATACCTCTTTTCAGCTTACTTTCCTAAATTAAGAAAGTAGTAGAATTTTGAAGATATTCTGAATTTCATGTATCGTCTTCCATGAAAATAAGTGCTGCTTGGCTTTAGTAACACAATATATACTGATGTGGTTTTCATCTTTTCAGGGTCTTTCCAGTTTTTCAGGGTGTGTCATTTCAGCTTAAAAAATAGGAAGTGAATGTTTGACTATTCTATATTCCCCTGTTTCATCTATCTCATTTAACATAGGAATAGGATAGGAGAAAATGTCACATGGAGAAATGTTGCCCATCTTGGCTCATTTCTTGTCATCAGTTCTACTTAGGGTTTATCAAATTAGAATAAAACATAATCCAGTTATCTTACTGAGTACGAGGCAAGTTTTTTCCTGACTCTCATACATAATTAGTCTATTCCAAAGCACTTCATTTGATTTCTTTTTTATGACTGTCTTATCTATTCTGTTGGTAATTTTATATGGTAAGAACCACTGTTATCTGGGTTATTAAATCAAGCTACTGTTTGGAATCTCTCCAGCAAGTATCAGAGTAAATGGTAGAAAGTATATATTAAAAGAATTCATTTTTTAATCTGAAACTCCAAAATGGGAAACTTTTTTTGTTTTTTTTTTTTCCTAGAGAACAAAAGATTAAACTGTTGAGAGCAATGATTTGGGAGAAAACTTTAAAGATATAAGGGTTTAGAAATATTGAAGATGGTATTGGAAACCATCTTTACAAGTTTTATTGTTACTACTGCCTTTAATATTTGCAGTTGTTCTAGAGAATAAACACAATCGCAGTTAAAAATTCTATCATGCAGAAGTTTTCTCTCACTGTAGCAGCACAAACCTATTCATTTCATGACAGTCCATCAGCCAGTTCAAGATGATATCCTCATCCTAGATGAATTCTCTCAGAGGCTAAAAAAAAATGCACCCACTACCCACAATGCTTGCAAATGTTTCCTACTGAAAATGAAATCTGTTGGTATTGTCACTTTCAAAAGAAATATGAGAGCGCAGCAATCTCAATTTACATACTTTTTCAATAAAGCTTTTTAAAAGGTAGAATAATAATAACTTGTGAATCTAGAAATTGGAGAAGAAGAAACAGGTGACTGGGAGTGGCGTTAATATCTTCCAGTTTTTTTCAGATGATGACAGATCCTCTGGGAATAATCCTGACTATAAAAGGATATATTACGTCCTTTTATTCTCTGAAAGGAGGAAAGGGAAAGATACCTCTTCAAAGGAAAAAGTGAAGCAGTCCTTCAAGAATAGATCATTTGACATAACAATGCAGCACATTAGTGCGTTAGTATGTAAAATGTTGGATTTTTCATCTTCTGTCTCAAGGTCTTTTAAAAAGAAAAGAAAGTCAAGATACCCTTTTGAAAGAGGATGAAAAGGGTGAAAAAGCTCTACCTTTTCATGACAGAGCTGACTGTTCAAACCATATAGGATTATCTAGATTTTTCAAACTCTGTATACTACTTATACTGAAATCCCCAAATCCAATTACCAGCTCCGGTAAAACCGAGTATTGTGTTGACAGCTGATTTTTACAGTAACATTTTTCAGCATAAGCTGTTTAAAAATAAAGTTATTGTAAGAATGAATGGCCCATTGGCCTAGTAGCAGTAGTAGTAATAATAATAATGTTAAAGAGAAATTAATCTAATGTGGAGAGATATAAGCATACCTGTCTGGTTTTTTTCTGTGGATTTTTAACTTTGTCTGTAGCCTTAAATACATAGCAAGGAATGCATGAATCTTAAAAACACTCTTGGAGTTCGCTCAGTTCTTTCAGCAAATAGCGTTTGTTAAAAAAAAATCTGAGAGCTATATAGACTTTTGCCTAGGACTGTTTTTATAGTGAAAATGGTCACGGAGATTAAAGAACTGTAATGTACTCCAGAAGATGCCTGCAAAGATGGAAGATACACAGTTACAGGGAAATATCCCTGTTCTTCCAAAAAAGAAAATCTAGGATTTAAAGGAGAAGCAGTCCCAGCACTCAAGTGCTGGAGTCACTTGGAACAGTGAAGCCATTGGGTTCTGTGCAAGCTCTGAAACCATTTCACTTCATCCTTCAAGGGCCCTTCTCATGTACTGCTGCTGTGGAGGGAGCAGTTCCTTCCTCGAGGCCAGGCCAGGACTTGAGTTCTGTTTCTTCTGGCTGCTGTTAACATGGCTGAGCCTTCCTTGTGATTCACTGATGCACTGGAGGCACTGCTGCTTCCTGCGTGCTGCTGTGGCCATATGTCTTTCCTCTCCTCTTGTATCACTCTGGTGCTGCCTTGACCATTCCACAGAAAACTGTATCAGCAAACCCCCCCAAAACCTGGCTTACTGAGCTGAGCTGGCTCACCACGTAGGCAGGTGGACAGCAGAGACAGTGCAAGTGGGGACTGAAGACAGAGAATGTGGGAATGAGATCTGCCCTTTTGCTGGCAGTATGTTTTATTTGTCTCATCCAACCATATCCTTACTGGGACAGAGGACAGTAAGAAGAAGGTGACAGTGGGGCTATATCCCCTTTTGGATTCATGCTGTTGGCAAATTAATTTAAAAACTCAAGTTCAGAATGATGAAATTCACCTCTGTCATTTTATCACTAAGTCTATGAGGTTACTTTGCCATAGACTTCTCTTTCCATGTATTTATAAAGGCAGACTGGAGGAAACACCTCATTTCTGCTAAATGAGATAATTACTGAGGTTTGGCCTCACTTCTGCACCAGAGCAGTGAATCATTTAAGAAAGGTGCAAGGTTTTTGTCTTCCTGTGCTTTGATAATTGACTAATAAGCAAATTTAGGTGAACCTGGTCTATAGCAGCAGTAGAAGAAATCATTCTTCTTATAAAGGGACCCTAACCTGCTTTTGGATTGGCCCGTTCTCCTCATTGTCAGTAGAAACAGAGGAAAGAAAATAGTTTCCTGTACTTTTAAAGTTAGCATTTGAGAACATCTCCCTCTAAACGCAAATGCAAAAGGCATGACATGTTTCAAGCTAGGATTAAAGATAATGTGAAAAAACTCCAACTTCACTCAAAATAATTATGTTAATCACATAAAGCCATAAAATTGGAAAATTACAAGATCTGCCAGTTTCCAAAGAAATATTAAGACAAATGCAGTACTTCTAAACAGAATTTATGGAATCGGCTATGCTGAGAAAGTCATTTACTAAAATGAAGATGAGACTTTGGTTCACTTAGAGAAAGCTCCTGCTTTCAGGTGTAATTTCTTGATTCTTATGCAGAAAGTCTAAATATTACAGAAAATTTCTTTTACTTTTTAAAGATCCTGAGAAGGTGTTGCTTTCTTGCACTAAAATTTCCAGCAGAGGGAGCTTTACTATTACATTAAATTAAAAAAACAGCTTTACTCTATTTTTCATCTACAATCTGAAAAAGTGTGAGAACATTGGGGGTTTTTTTATGGTGTGAATTCATGACATCTTAATATGGAACAATTTAAAAGGGGCAGAAAGGGCAAACCCTTTCCTAGAAAGAACTTTTCCATACATAGTGTTGCAATATTTCATCATGGTTCCTTTGAAATTGAAAAGTTCAACACAAGTTAGTAAGTGTACTGTTGTAGTAATATGGAATCTGGTCTGTTCTCTACTTTCTCTTTCCCTGACAGTAGTGAAGGGTTAGTTTGAGAGAATGGTACCATAATTAGTTTTTAATATTTCTCCAGTTTGTGGCTGCTCTGAGGATTTGGTTGCACAGTATAAACTACTTTTGTGGCACTGAAACTTACTTTGCTATTCCAGTGGCCTTGTTTCCTTGACACAAAGAAGGGCTCAAAACCCAAAGATTTGTCTATTGTCATTCCACACGTTCCACTGTGGATGCCCATTCCTCTCCTGCTTTTGAAGGTTGGTGAGATTTTTGTCCTGATGGCATCTGTGCAGCAGGAGCAGGCAAGCTCTGCACCATGATTGTAACAATGATGTAATGATGTATTGCTCCCATGTCTCAGTTCTTTTTGCTTGATGTAGGATAGTTTTTGTCCTTCCCAATCTTTCCTAGGTTTTCACAACAATTTTTCAAGTACTTTAAGTAGTACTTCTCTAGTTTTTCCTTTGTTGCCTACATGCAGAAGAAAAAGAGGCAGAGAATAAAATTCTAGGAAAATTTCTCCTTTTCCCCAAAAACCTTAGTCTTTGAATTTCCCTTTTCAAGCATGACCTCATCAAGATTTCCAAGCTTCACAGTCTTCCCCTGTTGTGATGGAGTGCCAGGGATGGATGCACCAAGAAGCTTTATTGCTTTGGAGAAGCTCTTACTCTTTTTCCTGGCACAGGCAGTCCATTAAATGGACAAAATATAAATGTGGAAAGATGATTATTCTGTCACAAGATAACACAATTATAGTGTTCTCTTTATTTAATGCAGGGCTGATTTGGTAGCTGAACAGAATACTGAAACCTATTCTGTTACTGTTCCAGTCTCTTCTAACACACAAATTAGTATTGGTTTAAAGAGGTCTAGTCTATTAAATTTAGGGTCATACGGTGTACATGCAGGTAACCAGAAATCAAGATCAAGACTACTGTACTTGAAAATGCACATATATGTAAACATTGTGGTCTTGAATTAATTGCAGTATGTAAAGTCCCATAAATTTTTTGTTAGCTGATATTTTGTGTACATGTGATCAGTGGATTATTTTGCAGTTATGTTAGAAAATATATTGCATATTGAACCATTCAAAATTCTTTTCTGTATATATTTTAGTGCTTCATTTCCTGTTTTTTATTTTGTTGCATTTTGGTATTAATTGATAAATCTAATTGATTAGTTGGTACATTTTTTAAATAATAGAACATTACTTCTTTGATGCTGATGTCATTTGACTACCATTTGGCTAATAGAAAGCAGTTTATAATATATATATATCAGCATATTTGTTGTTAACTTTGCCTATCCATTTTCAGAGACAGATGTATATACTTTTGGACTTGGACAATATGGGCAGCTGGGACATGGTACTTTTATTTTTGAAACTTCAGTACCAAAGTCTGTGAAACACCTGAGGAGGCATAAAATACGTAACATTACATGTGGGGAAAATCATACTGCTGTAATAGCAGGTATGTAAGTGAAAAATTCTGAAATGCACTTCCAGTGACTCTCTATTATACTGTAAAAGCTTTCTTTATAAAATGAGCAGTAGAAAACATGCAAACTTACTAGATCTAAAGGTTAAGTGAGCTAGTAAGAAAGCCAGATTCGATATTAGGAATTTCTGATTCACAGGCATGCCATGCATAGCTCTGTACCCAGTATCTCCTGAGGAATTATAACCTCATAATCATGCCTTGCTAACAAGTATTCACATTTAGAAGCCTTTGTTTTTCTGTACAATTTCAATCTTATTATTTTGTTGTTGTTGTTTTGCATTTTTTTTTTACAAATTGTTTAGACTAACTCTCATCTCAGACAGTACTTTGCCTGAAAGCATACATATTTTTTGATCATATTAATCTGTTGAAAATATAAAAACAATTCTTCAGGTTTTGCTTTTGGAAGAGAAATATTCCTTCCTTGCATGGCCTGTTACTTTTTTTTTAATGGTTTTGTCCTGTTTTTGTATTGAATCTTTGTTATTAATAACATCCTTTTTTTCCACATGCAGAGAATGGCCTCATGTTTACTTTTGGAGATGGACGACATGGCAAGTTAGGCCTTGGAGAAGAGAATTTTACAAATCAGTTTGATCCCACTCTGTGTTATAATTTCTTGAGCTTCACAGTGCTTTTGGTAAAACTTTTGTTCATGATTCTCAAACATGAAAATATTTTATCTTTTTATGAAGTACGTTATTGATGAGAGTTGAAATCTCATTATATAATTATTTCTTTCTATAACATTTAATTAGTAGACAACACAAATTGAAAGAAAAAGGAAATTGTAT
>VYZV01027420.1:54696-92421 GCA_013401275.1 Pandion haliaetus | reverse complement strand
TGTGCAACAAACCAATGGATGTCATGTTTCTTCTGGATGGAAGTTCCAATATTGGAGCATCAGAGTTTGAAGAAATGAAAAACTTTGTACGGGCATTTATTGAAAGTGCTGAGATCAGTATGTGTCTTTTAACTCAAACACATAAAGACACTTTGTGTTCTTTTGCTTATATAGGACAAAACAGCTGCTCAGTATAGTTTTTTAAATTTTGTTTTTAAATGACTCCTTCCAATCCCTCAAAAAAAATTTAAGTTTATATGGAGAAATCAGGCTAGTAAAGCTTTTGATTCAGATGCAGTTCAGTTTCCTCCCAAACCAAGCTGTTCTAGTTCAGGTGAATAAAGGTTTGACATCCAATTCAGCGAACCATATGACAAGGAATAGCTCAGACAGCAGCTCTGATGAGCACTTCCCTTTATACTATACTGGACATAAGAAATGTGTGTGCCGAACGGGCGAAGAGGTCCCTGTCACAGGATGGAGATTTAGCTGAACTGTTACTCTGTGGCAGAAAAGCAAAAGTACAAGTTTGGTTTTGGTTCAGTTCTGGATTGGGTTCAACAGACTTGAAAATAATAGTTCAGTTCTGGTTCAAGTAAAAATGGATAATTCAGAGGGGTTTTTGTTCAGGTTTGATCAGACTACAAGGTTTTGGTCTTTGGAAGAGGCATTTCTGGTTCTACCAGCCCTTTTTGGCTAACCTAGGGTGCTGGAACTGACTTTTAAGAATTATTTCCTGACCCATGTTGGGTGACAGACACTTTTTGGAAGCGCTAGACTTGCTGAGCTTGTAGAGTATGTAGTGATGGGAAGTACACCTCTAGTTAGGTCATTCAGCACAGATATCAGTGCAGCCAGCCTGGCAGAATGCCATATATCCTGCACATACATGAAGGGACCACATGGCACATGTAGTAAGTTAGGACATCATATGCCCTTGCACCAAGTCCATCCACAAGGGAGGGGCTGCAGAGGATCCTGTGTTTCCAGTAGCATTTGTTTTAACAAACCTGGATTTTTTTGATCAGAGTTGTACTTTTTCAATTCAGCTTTAAACAAAATCCGTGGAGCAACTGCTGTTGCTGCTGGTGTTTCCCACTGGGTGTTGACATGATTGTATTATACCTGTGCTTCCAGAAGAGGTGATTACTAGCACTTGTACTAATTACAGAGCTCATAGAGGAAAATTGTAACATTTCTGTATTTCTAGAACAACTTAGATTTTTTTTTTTTTTTTTTTAGAGATCACACATGGAAGACACTCTGTTTCTGAAAATTATGTACATGCACGATATAGAAAAGCAAGCCAAGTGAAATAAACACAAACAAAACAATAAACCAACAGACAGTTTATTTTAGCCTAGCTGTTTTCCTTATCTCTGAAGCCTGTAATAGCAGATGTTACATCATTGACAATAGGACAAAAATAATGTGGCTATGAAATGACTCCTTACTACAGCCTTGATTTTAAAATCTTTAAGATGACTGTGGAAAAATTGTAAAGTGTAGTGAGTAGACAATATTCAGATCAATATAGGGCTGTAACATTTGGGTACATGAAATCACAATTATTATTAACTACATTCATAAAATTTCTACAAAGCATTGATAAAGAATAATATGCTATATACATGAGTATCTTTGGTATACAGTAGAAGTCCTAAGACCATGATGAGAGGTACAGCCAATCATTATAAACAATGTATTGGCCAGTTAAATTCTGCAAGTCTGATATTAACTATCTATATCAACCCTCTGTTAATACTTGTTAATATGTTTATTCATACTTCTTTCATAATGTATAAGCAGAACCAGGACGTCAGAGAAGACCAGAATTTGGAATTTCTCTTCATTCCCCTTTGCAGGTCATGCTCCCTGGGTGCACTATGTCCCATGCTGCAGCCTGATGCATGCCACTCAAGTGATGTATGACAGAGGGAAATTTGCATGAAATGTATTTATCCGGGGAGCTTGGCCTATCAGACAAATGGGGCATCAAACTACCACTCTTCCAAAAAAATGTACACATAAAAAAAAAAGTCACATTTAGACAATTTTAAAATGGAAAAGGAATAATATTTGGGGACCAATAAAGTGAAATTCTCCAATCATGGTCAAATTGATCTGAGGTAAAATACTGCATGCTTAATTCCTAACAGGAAAGCAACTGTTTCCAGCAATACTTGCATATTTTTTTCACCTGGGGATAGTTCATTTTTGATCTTTTGATTGAAAACACAGCTTTCACACTCTGATGGAAAATCTCTGTCTAGTTGTGCTTAATGTAAAACACAACCATTATGTATCCTTTAGATTTATTTTAAGACATTTGTACGCACTGCTTAAAATGTTTATTTTCTGCTTTCTGCTTCAGGCAATACTTCAATTCATGTGTCAGTTCTCCAGTATGCCAGGGAAAATAATCTAGAAATTTCATGGAACATGCCTCAAGAGACTGAAAAGCTTGTAGAGATGGTGCAATCAATTCAACAAAGGGAGCAAGGTCCTACCAGACTAGGTGAGTGATTATGTGGATGTTGATGTTTAAACAAGAGGGAAAAAAACCCAGAAATGCTAAATATAGCCTGGCCCCCATCACCCATTTATGTCAGTGCTATTGTGGTAGTGTTCTGCAGTAGGAGTCTCAGTCTTTTTAGTTCACTTATAGCTTTATTTATGTACATTTCTCGGTAAAGGTTCAATTTTCTCTATTAAAATGTATCTATAGGTTGCTTGAATTAGGGTTTATCTTAATGTATTTTGGAAAGAAGACAACCAGTTTCTTTTTAGTCTTGAAGTGATTCTCAGGATTTGCATTCATTATCTTTCAAGCAAGCAAAACATAATTAAGAAGACTTCCATCATTAACCTTTCAGCGTCAATTAGTTGATTTGACATTTAGCAGCAGAACTGTTTATGCTGACTTCAATAGCTGCCCTTGCCAGACGTTTGTTACTCTGTGCTGAGCCAGTGTAACTGACCTGGTTGAAAAATAACTTAGCGAAACAGTAGTTATATTCTGGGTGGTTCAATTCCTTCATCCAACTTGTCGTGCTGGTCCCACAAGGACTTGAATTGGCATAAGGCTGGGGATGGTGCCAGGGAGCAAGGATTGCCTAAGGCGGCGCCTTAGCTGAAGAGTTACTTGTGAAACTTCATCTTCTGTTCTGGACAACTGCATCCTGAGAAGCATGTCCACTTCAATTTTCACGTGCTAAAACACAACACAGATTTCCCACTGGGTCTGTGGAAATTCAGTACACACACATGTATCAGTTGTAGGGTTCAGCAAAAAATGATTCTCCTACAGCATATCTGATCTTTCACCAGATACCCTGAGAATTTTGTTCTTCTGGACTGGAACCACATTTGCTCTGGCAGCCGCCTAGCATTAGGGTCCTATAAGAGTTGAGGAGTACACAGATTTTTAGGGTCTTTGGCCTACTTCAGACTGTAAAGAGTTATTGGTACAGAAAAGTGAGAAATAAAACCTGACTTCCATAGTTCGCAGGAGGATTAGCCATGATTGCTTTCTCAGCCTGGAGAAATAAAAATACCAGATGGCTGATGAGACTTCTATAGGCTCGTTGTGGGATAAATTGTTACGTACAAATAGATAAGTTTCATGAAGCCTTCCATGTAATGTGTGTAGTAAGCTACACTGAACTACAGGATAAACAGAGAAAACATGGCCTTTGGGAAATGAAATGGGAGAGGCAGCCACATGACATACTCGTTAGTGATTTGTTTATGTCTCATTGGAAAATGCTCAGAGACCACGATGAGGGATGTGGTATAATGAACCAAAATGGAATAGAGTAGAAGTAGTTCCTCCCAAATGAAGTAATGAAAATAAGTCACTGTGGTCCTGTCCTGCACCTTGTAATGTGTGTGAATTCGGCTGACTGTGTACGAGACTCGGCATCCACGGGAAATGCATGGTCATTCATGTCATTCTGTCTGTGCTTGCGCCTCTGGAAAAGCAGAGGCTGCCTAAAAAGTGTAGATGGCTCAATCTGTATGTTGCAGTTCCCTAGGTAGCTTTGGAAATCTTTTCTAGTCTGTGGAGGGTTTGATCAGGATTTACCTATCACAAATATCCTTACCATCAGACCAGCACTATTTCTTCTCATTTGTGCAGGCTTCCCTATGGTAGAAACATGATCCTGTGTAATCCTTATACAATCTTTGCTGATCCAAATCATCCTATTTTGGTCAAAAAAAAGCTATATGTGCAGAGAGCAACTGTAGGCTCTGTTGCCATTGCTGCAAAAGTCTTACTGCAGAAAGTGCTCCCTTTTCTGTTTCAATTAACTGTAAGGAAACTTCAGCAGAGAGGTACATTTTATTAGTAAGAAAAAATGAAAAACTGGAGTGTTTGAGGGCATAGACAGAACAAAGAAGAGCAGCCTATACCACAATGCTTTCCCACGCTTATGCAATAAGATAACATCAGGCAAATTTTGGCTCAAGTAACCTATTGAGAAGAAGCTCTGGGGATATTCAAACATCATAAAATTGTGTACAACTTCATATCAGAAATAACTAAAAAAAAAAAAAAAGAAAACTAACTGCAAGCAAGAGTTGACAATATAAGCCTTCATTCAAGTAGGAGCGATCTATGCAAGAGAACTGAGAATCACATAAACATGCCTCTGTTCTGCATTCATGGGTATTTAGCAGAGTCACAGGGAGCGCATTGAGCAATTCCTACAGTAAATACCGCTTAACACTTTATAAAAACATGATTTCGTTTGCTTATATCTTTACTAAAAGTAGCTCATTTAGGCTGATGTTTTCCATACCCACTGCCTGCCTCAGACTCATATTTTGGAGAAAGTCTGATCTATTTGGCTGAACAGTATTAAAAGCATTGTTAGGGAAAGAAATGTGTGTTCCCTGCCTCACCCCACTTAAGGAAAAAAATCTTAAATATTTTTACTGAAATTTTCTATAGTTATTAACATATTTGAATAGCGGCATTTAGCTTTGCCTGTCATGAGTAAGAAGGTATAAGTGTTTCCTTTCTAACCCCCTGCTGTGGTTTAGGAAGCAAAGGCCCACCATAGCACTTTTCTTTATTCAGATCTCTGTCCTGAGTGATGTGGTCTATGCAGAATTTTTCAAAAGCTTGTCCCCCATCACCCACCCAAGACTGTGGTTTTGCTGGCAGCTGCCCTGATCTAAGGGCTTCCATGCACTGAAGGACAGAGGTCTCGCTCAACAGAGGTTTCTGCATTGATGGTGTCAGCTCCTTTTTGAAGGCAGCTTTGTGTGCCTGCTGGTCTCTTCCCTGAGCTATTTTAATGCACTGTCCTGGCAGGTATTTTTGTTTGCTTGCTTGTTCTTCCAGTTCATTTCTTATAAGGTTTTCAACTTGATTGTGGTCCTGGGGGAGCCTGGGATAATCAGAACCCCTTGGTGGTAAGAGAAATGCAGGATTTGTGACCTGTGCAGCCAGGAAAGCAGAGGAGAGGGTTTGGGGCCTCGGAGCCTGCTCCTTTCAGTGGCCGTGGGCTGCTGGACTGACAGGTCTGGGCTGTTCACGAAGAGTTCAGCTGCTCTGTTAATTGACACGTGTTAATGCCAGAATATCAATGTGCTAAGAATTGACTATTTAAAGCATGGATCTGTGGGATCAGTTTGCAATAGCTAATTTGTTTCAAAATTAAAATAATCTATTATTTTCAATTAGAAAAAAACCAATTCAATGTCAAGTCAAGATGCTAAATTAAGCTATAAAGATCAGCTTCAGGTTTATTGTCTTGGAGGTGGCTATTCCTGATTAGACAAGTCCTTGGTTGCATAGATGCAGTCGGGACTATCCACAGTCCAGATAGTGTTGGCTTTTTCTATACTTCCTCAAGTGCTAAGGAACCATTTCTTTTTTGCTTCTTTCTCAGGCAGCTTTCAGTACTTGTGGTTGAGTAAGACCTCTTGTAGTACTTTTTTCTTTTTTTGGTTGAGATGTTGCAGAAGTGTTAGTGAAACCACTGAGGCCACTTAAGGCACTGATTCACAAGTTCCCGGCAGGAACCTCCGCCTAACTGGAATCCCCTGTCTGTCACAACTCCACAGACCCTCATGGGGGCTTTACATTTTATTCCTCATTTCAGACAAAATTAAAGAAAATAATTGCAGAGGTTGCTTTTAGGAAGTTTCTGCTTTCCCTGAGGCACCCACCAAACCATTAAATGTCTGTGTGTTGGTTTATTTTCCTCCAGATTGGCTTATGCTGGGATGAATCTTGCTTTTTATTTCTTGGATGTATTTCAAATGTTTCTAGGGCACCTTGTGCTCTTTCAGTTCATTCCATGACGTTCATAATTGTTCCCAATCTAATATCTGTGATTCAGATTAGTATGCCTTTTTACACATTTTTCCTCCTTTATCCAAATCATTAATCAAATTATTCAATAAAGCAGAATCTAGCACAATTCCCTGTAGACTCCCAGTAAACACCTCCGACCCTACTCAACAGATTGTCTTTTGTCCTTAAAACTTGTTTATGTCCATTTAATCAGCTTTCAGTCCTTGCAGGAACCTCTGCATGAACCGTTCTGAATTATTAATTCAGAATACAAGTCTGGTTTGAATGTACATCAGGTGATTTAAAAAAAAAAAATCATTCAGCTAATTAGCCCTTATTGAATAGTCTGGTTCAAGGCAACCAGCAAAAGGTTCTTACAAAGACTTTTCTGACTGTCAGAAGTTCTTCATCAAATGTTCATAATCTTGGCTGAGAGGAGAAGACTGTNGTTATCTTCTGGGTTGTTTTGCTTTAATGATCATTCCAAGTATGACTTTTGTGTTGTTCTCTGTAGTGTAGTCAGGAGTGTATCCGCACTGAAAGATGGCGAGAAGGTGCTGTGCTGTGGTGGCAGCCTTTGGAATGACTGATCCGCCCTTTCTAAAGTAGCCCATGTAGATCAATATTTTTTTTGTTTTTTCTTTTTTATTTAGTTGTATTTTTTACCTGGACATGCCCAATGACTAACAATCATGCCCTACTGACTGAGCTGAAAAGCTGCTGGGAGTTCAGTGCTCCTGCAAGCTATGTCTTTTTGTTCTGTTATCCAGATAAATGTTTAGATGGTCAAATTTGGAAAGGGGGTGTGTGTGTGCATGCATGTGTGAAATTAATAGTCGCCATTGTGCCTGTCAGGACCAGCATAAGTGTAATGTGTTAGGAGGCAGTAGGAGAAGAGAGGGCAGGAGGTCAGGGACAGATGACCAGACACTCATTCCCCATGATGCCCACTGCCTTTGGGAATAGATTTTTTTGTGTGTCACACTGCTCTCAGCTTTGTTCTTCTCCTGTAGCCAGTGAAGGCTTTTGTCTTTGAGACTTCATTTTGGTTTCTCACAGGTTGTATGTCTAGTGCCTAAAATACTTGTGAGTATATAAGTCATTCTGCTTCCAAAACCCATTTGTTGCCTTTTTTTTTTTTTTAATAGCACATTGTGTATGTGACAAACAGAAACCATTCGTAAAAATAATACGAGATGAACAGAATTTACTCCTATGTTCAGTATGTGGGAACATGTTGGCTGCTAGTCTGGGCTTAGGTGCACGTACAGAGAAAATCCTTAAAAATGTGTAATCCTTAAAAATGTGTAACCCTTAAAGCCCATAGCAAACCTCTCATTCACTTCACTGGGGTTTATATGATACCCCTTGTCAATGCCAGCAAATGATGTTTTGGCCACTGTCAGATTTTCTTTAAAGACAAAAAAATTGTTTTGTTGTTTTATGGAGCAGGATTTAGGGTATTTTCTCTTAGCATTTCAGTTTTCTCTAGGGTCCATCACTGAAATAAATAGCTGATGGTGTGGTCCCATACATCTAACCAGGTTTAAGGGCTAGCTACTGCAGAAGGGCCCGGTTCCCTGATGCCTCAGTGCTGCACGCTTGCACTGCCTTCCTTCTGCAGGAAGGGATGTGTATCAGGCCTTCAGTGAGCTGAGGGAAGGGCCCAAATGGCTGAAAACAATGCACCTTTTTTTAGAAAGGTTGCTTTTCAGACATGGTGAGTTGCCCAAGGCAGCTAGCTGTGTGGCTGGGCGGGCACCAGCGCTGACTGGAGGGGACTGGGAGGGCGTGGCCAGCTGGTGCACCCAAGGAGCGGACCCTTCCTTCTGCCAGCAGCTTGCTATGGTACTAATGCAGCCAGAGATGCATTTGCAATGTATGTAGATATGTCAGAGCAAGCCTGAGTGGAGCCAGCAGCAGCAGTGGCCCAGATGTCAGCTGCTGAAAGGGTGTACAAAACACAAGGTGGTCTCATAGTGGCTGAAGCCTGTGTGGCTCAGACCTGGTCATTTTAAAGCTAGTTTAATTATGTCCAGGATGCTGTGCACTCTCTTTCCAGTCTTCATATACCCTTGTGCTTGGTGATATTTATTTCAGTCTAAACATTTTAAATTTCAGTTATTGGTATGAAAATGGCAGATTACTGTTATGTTGCAATCTAGTAGTAAGAATATGTTCAAGTTGGCTTATTAGCAGTCAATATTTTTTTATTATGGCCTCTGAAGAGTTTGGTATTTCCCTCCCTGGTGAGATGTAGAGACAAACAGCTGAGAAATGACAGCTTCCAGCTTGGGATGGTGACTTTCTGAATCCCTCTAGCAGGACAAAAGTGTTCATTTGATCATGTCTTCAGACACCTGGCTCTTTTCTCTAGAGCTGGCTTCAAAATAAGGGGAGAAATCCAAAGAGTTTTTAGTACACTAAAACAGTTTTTCCATGCATTAAATAGAGTAATTGTTTTGGGGGGAGTTTGAAATAGTCCCTGGTTCTATTACAATGGATCTTGATTTCTCTATTAGAAATTATAAAAATAATGGATTTTCCAGTTTACAGAAATGTATGGAAGTTTCTAAAATTTTCAGGATTAACAGGAGAAAGAAAATGGAGTTGGAGCACCTGGTGACCACACCAACCCCACAAAAGTCAAAGGGTCATTAAAAAAAGACAAACACAGAAATTCTAAGTACTTTTCACAAATGAATGAAAAATTGTTTGTGATTCTTACTGTGCAAAAGTTTAACCTAAAATACTTGAAAGTTAAAACCTGAAATACCTTTTTATGAATTATTTATAGGACAAAAGGGAAATGAGTCAATTTTCTGGCACAATGACCATCCTGGAGCAATCGCAGGGATTGGAATATAGCCATATTGATTTTCTGTATTTTGTTTTATCCCTTAGTTATTATAGCTAACATGCCATTCTGCATCTAATATCTACCTCTACAGACATATAGAGTAACTACTGGACAACAAAACCATTTGTAGCAATGACTGTGAGACAGCTGCATAGGACATGAGTTAATACCTGGAGTTAGTTAATTTTTCTGGTCAGGAATAGTAGTTTGTGAAATGGAATCGCCGTCACCCAACTAATAATGATATTTTAAAGTACGTTTTGTTGCAAGTAGAAAAACATTCAAAATTTTGAGGTTTTCACTGAACAGAAATTCTAAAGTGCTTTCATTTCATATGTAAAATATAATTCAGAATTATAGTGGGAATGAAAATCAAATTATAGGAATGAAATTAATCTACACAGTTGGAAGAACTAAATAAAAGATAATAATTGCATAGCAAGAAACAGAGGAGAAACAACCCATTTTGTTCTTAAATACTCTTGAAAGCTTTCTGTTGATTTTTCTACTTTTTTCTTTTTTTTTTTTTCTTCTGATCATAATTGACATTTCCAAAAAGCATTTGGATTTAAACAAACATGCATCTTTCTATTTGAAAGCTAGTGTTTGGGAAAATATGCGACCCTCTCTCTAGGCAGGAGATTGCTAGTGAAGGTAACGGCACGTGATACATGGAAGCTTGTAGGAGGAGAAATTGATGTGGATCCTATTCTTGCGGTAAGTCTGATGGGGCCTGGCAGCAGTTCCTGGTGTGTCCTAGCTCTTCCCTTTAGTTGTGGGCATCTGTGTGGAGAGACGACACATGAAGATGAGGCTAAGGCTCTGGGAAGGAAATAATGATAATGAGCTAACGGGGAAGAAGAGGTGGCTGGATAAGTTGGGAAGAGGATACGAGGCTGTCAGTCAGGGACTGTAAGGGGTACGGGACAACATGAAAGGATGGGGAAAGCAACAGTAGTTGAGAAGGGAATGTCACCTCCAAACCAGTACTGTGGCAAAGAAAATATTTGGGCTTTTTCCAGATACCTATTCTAGGCTAGATTTTTCCAAGGAGTAAATTCTTCCTGAAACCCTCTTGAAAGCCTTGTAGGATTTCCAATTGCTGTTGCCATGTTATCAATAGTCAATGTGCTAAGTGAGCTTCCTAGAGGTTGTCCACCCTTGTAGCAGCTTGGGAAAATTATCTTTGCTTCTACCAATGAAAAGGAGTGGGTGATATGACGAAAGAAGACACTAAGTGCAAAGTGTTCAGGGGTGCTAAGGTATTCTGGGGGTATGCTG
This sequence comes from Pandion haliaetus, assembly GCA_013401275.1. Classification (NCBI taxonomy): domain Eukaryota; kingdom Metazoa; phylum Chordata; class Aves; order Accipitriformes; family Pandionidae; genus Pandion; species Pandion haliaetus. Next base: position 81,970 of record VYZV01027420.1, on the reverse strand, counting down.
GTGACTTATCTATGATCTGACTTCCAGTATTTTCCAAATGTGTTTGATATTTAAAATTGTTCAGTGAATTCCTCAGGCAAAGATATTTCTGCTCCACAGTTACTGCAGATTACGCAGGGGAATGAGTCTTTTGAGTATTTGTTATTCACCGTTCACCGTTTGCCCTGAATGTCACGTCAGTCACACAGTATCTTTTCTACTTCCTGACCTGATAACTTCCAAACCCAAAGAAGCTTTTAAGAAACTGCATATTATGATTCCCAGTATAAATATTTGTATACATATCTAAATACAAGTACTAGCAAAGTGCTCTCTTGCTGAGGTCATGATTTTGAACAGAAATTTGCCTGAGTGTTCATAGATGTTAAATGAAAGGGCGTCAACTACCCATGTTTGCCAATTTGTGATTTGGTAGTTAAGGTAGGATTTCTTTGTGTGTTTTGTGGGGTTTGGTGGGTTTTGTTTGTGATTTTGGTTATCTGTTTTGTTTTTAATATGGATTACCCAGTTATATTCTGGGTTAGTCTGAGTCTAGATTTCAGAGACGTTGCTGGTAGGAGGGAGGCAAGATGCGCTTGTCACACCCATAGAAAAAGTTGACCAAATTAGGGAAGGACTAGCTCTCTGGGAGCTGAGCAACTTGTGTGTGAAGTTCAGGGTGGTGTGAAGTTGTAGATCAGATAGCCACTGGATGTCACTGTTGTTCTGCAATTGGGAAATAAGTACATAATTCTACAATATATTTTTCCTTTTGTGTAATGCTTCTGGAAAAGGTAACTATTAAAGTGAGGAGCATAACTTTATCCTCGTGGCTAAGGAAAGGTAGTAAAAATCGTATCACTTCAGAGATTGCAGAGCTAAGGATGGCCCTCCTGTGTTGGGATGTATTAATAGTACTGGTAGGTTCTTAATAGCTGAGATCTTTCATGTAGCAGCAATAAAGCTGACTTTATAAGTTGTTCAAGAATAAGTATTTTTCAGTACTGTATAACCTACTAATACAATGTAAGATTTATTTTTATAGTCTCCTATGAGTTTTCTATCGTCTCTTGTTTATTTCTTCTTTTCTTCTTAGGAAAAGCCATTGATTTTGTGGTTCAGAATGCAATGTCGGAATCCCATGGAGGGAGACCCAGCGCATCAAAGGCCGCGATAGTCATTGTGTCGGGGAGATCAGAAGACACCGTGGAGGCTGCTGCACTTTCTGCAAGAATAAACAGTAAGTCTTCCTTTGCTGTCACTATTTTTAAGCAGAGTTGTTGCTTTTTAAGTAATGCACTAGAACAAAGGATGAAAAATGAAGGCGCTGGTATGTTTGTATATGTTCGGGACTCACTGTGCGTAATGTTCTGGTAAGAAACGGGCCTGAACAAAACGTGCCTGATGAAGATGCCTTTGAATTTACCGCTAAATTTGGGACCAATCTGCAATTTAAGCTAAACAGCTTCCATAGGTTTCACAAATTAGTGGCATTTCATTTTCCAAGGTCCTGTGGGTAGACAGGGATGACAGAAATGTGATCTAATATTATAAATTTAATACTGTTGCAGTACAGTGAATCTTGAAAGGTTCACTGTACTAATAATAAATAGAGAGAAGATTTGATCAGATTCTGCACTGACCTATACAGAAATATACTCTTGCTATCAATGTGTGCTGCATGATGTTTCTTCAAGTTTTCTGACTGTAGTCTCTGTACCTCAGATTCCTCAGGTGTTCAGCTGAGGAACACTGACATCCTTTGTAGGTTGCTCTGGGAGCTATTGAATAAGGCATGGACTAAATAACAACTATCAATTACATTTTCTTTTTTTAATTAAATGGTTTGATAATAATCCAATTGCCACATAACTGAAGAAAGAAAAAAACATATTGAGATTTTTTACATTTGAAAAAAAGTGAAGGTGGTGTTATTAAGTCTGCATCTGCGTTTTGTTGACTATGTGTGATCTTATTGTGCTTGGGACTAATAGAGCTCATCTTAGCTAACACTGTGATTAGAGCATAACCATTTCTGCCCTTAATTGCCTTTAGCCTATGAGGAGGGAGTGATGCAAGTAATACACGAACACTAACTGTTGGAGGAAAAAAGTTTTCCCAGATCTTTTGTTTTAAAAAGCAAATTAAAAAAATACAACAGCAAAGACCTTCTCCTGTACATTGCCCATTTAAAACCTTTTCTTCTCTTTTCCTAGGGGTATCCCTGTTTCCAGTTGGAGTTGGGAACAGATATGATGAAGAGCAACTAAGAACGTTGACTGGGCCATCAGCTGTGAACAGAATCATGAAGCTTCAGAATTTTGAGGACTTATCCACTATGATCACATTGAATAGTGAATTTATCAACAAAGTGTGCATGGGTAAGTCCAATATAGTTGTAGTCTCATAACTGGAGCAAAACCCCCAAATTGAAATGCCAAAACCAGAGTGCTTTTTCTTGATTTGAGAAGTCATCCCAATGCTCCTTTGTTAGTGTTTCACTGACAATCATCACAAATGCTAACATAGACCCCCACTATCACTTAGGTATGAAAAAAAATCTGAGCCCTTTCAGCATGTAATCAACTGCTATTGTAATCAACAAACTTTCAGCAAGATTTTTAGAACTCCTTAGGCCTGAACTTTCAAGCTACCATCTTATTAATAATCAGGGCTGGTTATTAACTGAAGGACACCAGGAAAGCTCAAGCTGTCATGAATGAATGGGGGCATGCTTCAGAAATGTTCCAAGTTAGTTGTGAGTAAAGATTCCAAATTACCTATTTTTCTGGACAGACCTAAGCATTGTTATGTGTATGTCTACAAAGAATTCAGCCAAATAGTTAGAAAAACAAGATTAAGAAAGAATTAACTTTTTCAGGAAAAGAAATAATGGGAAAAAAAACGTGTAAAATATTTTAAACGAACATTCATTTATTTGTAGATACCAGTGCCCCCATCTAAGGAAACTTGCTTCAACTCTGGCCAGTATTTTACTACTTTTGCCTCCTTGGTCCATGTGTGTATAGATATTCATTACTCATGTTGTTGTTATGTCTATTACAATAGCATCTACTTGTCCTCTCTGCAAACCAGTATCTCATCATGTTAGTCACTGCACAGGTTTTTACCAGCATTATTAGGGCTTAGTTAGGTCTCCATTAAAATAAGTGGACTTTTTTGCAGAGCCAAGTACCACTAAGAATGATGAAGTTGCAGAGTGTGCACAGTCCAGCTTAGAGATATCCGATCAGTCTCCACTGGGATCACTTCTGGCATTTAAAAATCTCTCCAGAGCATCAAACAGCTGCCATTTTCTAGATTTAAACAGCTGCCATTTTCTTTCTTTTCTTTTAAAATAAGCTTTTAAAGATGCATTTCCTCTCCTCAAACTGTAAAATATGTGATTTTCTTGCCCTAAATTATATTGATCCAAGATATAGGATGGGGAGCAGGAATTTGAAACTAGTAACTATTTTCTTACTGCAATCTGTGCTATAACCTATTGGTACTAGAGGTGGAAAGCTTTATATTTTTATGAAAGCTTTTCCAACAGCACAAACTGTAAGCTCAAAAACTTGAATGATAGGTATCGTATATTAGACACCTAAATCTGAAAAATTTATGTCTCCCTTTTGCTGATCATAAAGCCTTTGCTATGGGGTGGGGAAACTGTCATCTTTTTTTTGTTTGTTTGCTTTTTTTTGTGTTAGTTTTTGTTTTGGTTTAAGTTTCTTACAATCTATAAAGTGTAATTTTACCCTCCAGACTCATACAGTTGGATTTCTTGTACGGAGGGAGTCTTACTTTATGTATGGAAGTGTACCAAAAATAATACTATTAAAAAGGTTTAAAAGATTTCCTAAATGCTTTCAAAATACATTACTTATCCTGGAAAAGACAGAGCATGGAGCATACATATGCTAGCAAAGTATAGTATTATATAAAGAGCTTGCTAGTCAGTGTTTTAATTTCCTAGACACATGCTTATCGCATTGTCATGCCATAGTACTTACATGAAATTACTTTCCATACATCTTTAGGTGTGTTATGAGAGCATATAAACATAGAAACTGAAATTCAGTGGGTGCCTTGTGACCATCTAACTGAGTATATAAAAACCTGCCCATCACAGTAATGCCTGAATGTCAGGAAACTGAATTTCAGTATTCTTATTACAGCTATTTTCATACTTAGGCTAGTTGCTGACAAATCTTGTCTTGGGGTTACTCTCTGTATTTATCTTTCTGCTTTTAATAAATGTGTGTGTGCACGGGCGTGTAAATTCTCATTATCTGCTAATTACCAGAAATATTCTCAACTCCTCACAAGATTCAGAAGGAAGGCTGGACCCTGCCTCAGAGCTACAGCCATGATCTTCTTTTACCTACTGTCTGGGTAGAGCTGTATGTCAGTACAAGGAGTGCTGTAGAATTACAGCCTACTTGCTCACAGGGTATTTTGGGACCAATATCATTGCAGAAGTCAGGTAATGCTAGCAGTAACAAAGTTTATGCATTCTTTGACTTACTCTTGTACACTTTGGACAAGTGTGTGCAGTCTTCAGGTAGGGATTCTCATGTTCTAACACAAAAAATACCTTCTTACAGCCTAAGTCATGTTTTTTAGTAAGCAATCTGCATTTTGGTGACCACCACTTAAAAGGCTGGATAAGGGAGTGAGATGGCTAAAAGATGTCTTTTTTCTCTTTCAGACCCTGTCAGAGAATGTATAGATGAGGATGGAAACAGAAAGAAAGTAAGTGTATTGTCTGGGTCATCCATCTGGCTTTCAAGTCACAAAGTTCATGCTGGACCATGAATACCTTCATAGATAATCTGAAACAAAAAGTGTTGGACAATATTAAGTATTAAGAATTATTTTGGAGGAGGAAAATGCTGGCTTTTGAACTGATGGGATAACTTTTCACAAAGGAGACTTCCTCTAACAACACCTGATCTTGCAGTGTGGTGAATGCTATTGAAGGCAATGCAGAACCAAAACCTGTGAGAGTGTGTGTCTTCCCTGACAAAGAAAATGTATTTCCATCGCCTGGTGAAAGAAATTCTGGGAAAGCTAGACATGGCCAAAATAAAAGTGCATGTATGTATACAGCAGGCAACGTCATTGTCCAGACCCCCTCCTTCTGCTAAAAATACAAGTGCCTTAACCCTATCAAAAATTCATAGGAAGATAATTATTGTGTGATAGTCATCTCTCTAGGGAAAACCATCTCTTATGTAATGAAATCAAAGTTCTTAGTGTTCTTTTGCAGAAAAGCTTTTATTAATCCTGAGAAAATGCTTAGAAATGTTAGTAAACCTGTCTGATCTCTCAAAAGTGATCTGTTCTAAGAAAGGAATGATGTTGATGTTATAAATGGTTCAGTTCCTTCATCTCAGGTGAGATGCCAAGGTTTTTGAGTGCATATGATACTTCATGCATCTAAAAATATTAGCATAAGCTTGTTACATGTTTTCTAGTAGGGGTCATTTATGAGTTCTACCCTAGGATTTATCTTGAATTTCCAGTACATTAAAAATATTTCTTTGATTTTTCCCTTGTGAAGACATGACTGTAAGGAAGGATGTGGCTAATAAAGAAATGCTTATGAATTGTCTAGACACAGGAAATACACTTACATCAAAGCTGCCTTACATGGTTGGCCTCGGTCAGCTGGTCAGAACACAGAAAGGCTTTAGCTAGGTCAGACACTACATATAACTTGGTGGCTTTGAGGTTGACAACCTAATCAAGAAAAAAACAACAAACCAAAACTAAACTTGGAAAACTTTCTTAATTGAAAACAAAAAATAATCAGTTTTTTGTTGTTTATTCATTTGAGTTGTGTGTGTCCAGGCCTCTGGGTTCCTAGAAGCAGATACAGGTACATGTAGGTAAGTGCTGGGAAGGCTAAACTTGAATTTCAGACATGTCAGGCTTCATTTTTTTGGTGGTAAACTTAAAGCACAATTTCCGTTCTGGCTAAAATATTTTGGGAGGAAAAGATGCCAGGCTTCAGTCCATATAAAAATGAACCACACTTTCAAATGGTAGCCTTTAGGGGGATTTTGTGTTACCTCTTCTGTCAGCCAGAAAAAATGGGGTTTAGAAGACACTGCCAACATGGTAGCTATTGGCTTTTGTAGCAGGCTGTTGAGCATCCTGTGGTACCTACAGGACACTCTGGAACTGTTCTGCCTCTGGTAGCACTCACACTCTGAACCCCTCTGCTGCTTCATTGGCAGTAATGTGCCATCGTTGGCCTGTTACCCTCTTCCAGCATAGTCCACAAATCCATGGGGATGAAGAATCAAGGCTCTTTCCTAATTCAGAAAAGATATGCTCTTACATCGGATCCATAATATTTCAGGTGTTACTCAGAGAATTACTGCAGGAGGCTCAGTTCCCCAAGCGGGATGTCTGTCATGCACCTGGATATTGTGGGAACTGATCTCTTGCAGTTTGCAGGGAAATCAGAGTTCTCGGGATCAAAAATCTCAGCCTAAGTCCTATCAGTATCGTGAGTGATATGTTTTATTACATTTTTTGTTATTACTTCTACCACAGAAATTATTGTCGAAGGAAGATTCATGGCTAAGGTCACTGTAAGTAGCAGAAGGACGGAAGATCAAATGTGCTAGGTCAGGCCAAAAATCTATCCAACCCCCTGTATTATGTGGCCAAAAATAGAAGTTAGGGAAGAACCTAAGTAAGTATACATGAAAATTCCCTGAACTGTCCTGGCCTTGAACAATTTGTGACTCAGGGGCACCCTGAACTGCGAGTGGCACCTTTTTGTGTTTAATAGTGCTCAATAGTTTTCTCCTCCACGAATTTGTTCAGTCTTTCTTCGAATCCATGTCAGTTTTTCGTACTCATATCCAGTGGCAAGGAGTTCCAACAGTGCTAAATACAGGCTGTGTAAAGAACCACCGTTTTAAATTTGTACTTGCTAGCTGAGAGGATATGTGAATGATTATGATAGATTAAGGTTTTTTCAGTGTAGTTAATTTTCATCAGTAGTCTTGTTTTGAAGCTTTTAAGCAGGCATCATGGTGATAATAGAAGTGTAGGTACTTGTCTTATAACAGTAGCACTTCATCCTGAAGTGATCTGTATAGCGATCTTCTGCATTTCTAGTCTACACGTGGTGGTAAAAAACACATTCCTAAACTAACTGTTTCGGTAACATGACTTTACTAGTGTATTGTTCAGCACTTGGTTTAGAGAAGAACAAACAAACAAAACCCTGACTAAATTTAAAGGTGCCAGCTGATGAAGCTGGTCGAGGTACATGGCTTGCTCTCCTGCAGATGCACTGTAAGATATAAAGAGTCTACAAGGCCAGGTCTGTAGGTTCAGAACTCCCTCAGAGAGGAAATCTGAGGCTTCCTCTGGTGTGCTGGCAGGCTCATCAGTTTCAGCAGACTTATCCTGCCCTATTTTTACTCCTACGATTTCATATCAATTGGGATTTTAGGCTTTCTTTGTCTTCAGAGTCCCTGTGTTTTCCTCTGCACCAGGATTCTTGGCTTTTTTGGATCCTTCAACTGATATTTTTGTTTTAATGTGCTGTGCTTTGCTTTTCTTGTCCAGCTCTTAGATGTTTTTCAATAGATGTCCTGTTAAGGAGTGAAATCAAAACAATTAAATATGTATGGGAGCCAGAGGGTCTTTTGCCAGACTTGCACAGCTGTATGTGTACCCTTCCAGGTGCTTCATTTTCAATGAGCTGTAGGCGAGACAACTATAATTAAAAACCATTCAATTTCTTCCCATCTAAATATTTTCCCCATGCTTAAAGCTCCATGTTACTTTTTCACAGCTTCCTCTAGGCTCACAAGCCTGGAAAGTATTAAAGCTCTTTCAGGACAAGTTGCCTTTTCAAAGTCCTGAAACTTACAAAGCTGGTCCAGTAAATTAACTCATATTTAATATGTAAATTTTCATGGCTGCAAATCTGGCAGTTCTCTTCTAGACTTGATTGTATCATGTAGCTCAGATACTTTCATATCACTATTCTTGGTTTGCACCTTAGTGCCCAAAATAGTCTGTGAATTATGTTGTGGTTACCTAGGTATTTTATCACTTTGCTCTTCCCTTTCATGGGAACAATGGGTAAGCTGAAAAGGAGCGGGTGGGAGATGACCTTGCTCAATAGCAATCAACTTTTCTTCGCCACATGTTTCTGCTTGTGAATATCAAGAAATGTTATCCAGTTCAGAGAACCACTGTCTCGCTTGTTACTAGTGCTTCTGGACTCACCTGCGTAGAGATAGGTCTGGAAAGGGCTGTTTCCCACATTTGGGATATTCTTGGGAATGCAGACCTAAGGGATGAACACTCTGTTTTGAAATTCATTGAGCCTATTTATGGACTTTAGAGCTCTGCGGGACTGGGGCCAGAGAGCTCAGCTTTTTGCAGATATGAATCTTGAGATATTCCAGATTGTGTCCACATCTATTTCTCTGTCATTTAGTAGTATGTAATCCTGGTGCCTTAAAATGTAGACTGTCCTGTAAAATATGAGAATATATTTTACATTTTGTTTTTAATTTTGAAAACCACTATGTATATCTAATACCATTTATCTGGTAAAGGAACAATTTCCGTTCAGGAAGGGAGGAACTGTTTTAAAGTTTTGGAGTCGTGGATAGAATAACTAGAGAGTATTCCACGCCTTTCTAGCTTGGAACAAATATTGTTAATTCCTGCTGTGCCATGACCATCTGTGCTCAGAGCTCTTTCTAAAATAATTTTATGGCTTATGAAAACTAAAGGCTTTGACATTTAAAGAAAGCTAAGGGGAATTCTTTGTTGACTATGATATCCATGCATGCTGTAGGATGGCTAAGCTAACAATAGATGGAGTACCAGATACTTCATTCTGCTGTAGCGAAACATCTCCTGTTCTAGACTATTATCTTGTGCTTGGAATATCAGAGTCTATTTCTTAGTGTTGCTAATTTAAACTTTCTCATCCCCATGAAGTCCTTAATACACTGCATTCTATTATTTGATTATCCAAGGCTAATTTGAGTAGCACTGCTGTCAGTGTCACTTTACTTGCTAGCTGTAGGATCATGGCAGCAGCCAAGTTTTGCATTTTTCTCCCTCCGCCCATGTTCCTTTCAATTATTAAATATCCATGTCTCCCTATCTAGCCTGGTGACAAATGGACATTACCGGACCAGTGCCACACTGTGACATGCTTTCCAGGAGATTACACAGTTCTGGAAAGTCACCAAATTAACTGTGAGAGGATGCCAAAACCAGTATGTCACAGCAATCTTCCTGCTGTCAAGATTGAAGAAACTTGTGGCTGCCGATGGATGTGTCCATGTGAGTATCTATCTTTGCATGTATGCCTCTCCCTCCCCATTGCTTGAAATGTTTCTCAGAAATGTAATGCTGAGCGGAGGTCTTCAGTCGTTGTACAAATCGAAGATGACTGAGGTGGGGGGAACTGATGCTGTACAGTAGTTAAAAAAACAGCTAAGAGCACGGGAGCTTTACTGATGCCTGGAATGTGTGATGCCATTTGCAAGTTCAGGGCCACTGCGAGCTTATTTTTTACATTAGCATATCTATAGTATTTTATCAGAGAATCTCACACTCGATTTCTAAAGCTGTGTGAACTGGGAAGGAGGATGTATGGAAGAAAACAGAAATTTATCTCACAAGCTGTAAGCAAGGGATGTATTCTTGGTCCACCTCTAGGCTTGAGGGTTTGGCCTGACCTCAATCAAGCACATGTATTAAAGAAACAACAATAAAAAATACTTCCTGCCTCCATAAAATATCACACTGAGTATCTGAGCAGAAACGGTGAACACTGTGTGATTAGAGCCTTGGCTGAGGTGACAGGAACAGAAATTAAGTGCATCTACTCGCATTCACAGGGTGGAGGGCCTTAGCCCCGAGGCTGCTGATCCATTTACTAAAAGCGAGACTCTTTAGGAAAATCCCACATATGTGAAGGGAAGACTTGAGGGAGGAAGAATGATGATTTCAAGCAAAAAAAACCCAGGCTGGAGCCTCCAGATCACCTCTGTGCCCAGACAGATGCTTGACAACAGTGAAATGGTGGCAGTCTGGGGTAAAGGAGGCAGTGATACCTGGCTGTAGGCAGTCACAGGGAAGAGCATTTCATGGGGGAATAAGGAGTAGGCTCAGCTGCTGGGTCTTTTGGTACACCTCAGCCTGAGTTTAGGGACCAAGCCTTACCTCCTCTCCATTGGAAAATGCACTATAGTCATATGCTTGATTTCCATACAAATTAGTCAAGGTGTTTATTTTGAATTAAATGTCAAAAAGATCAGCTCCACTAACTCTTAAAAGTTGTATCTATACAAAAGAATGCATTATTACAGCCCAATCATGCGTGCTATTACAGCTAAAATTTGCAGAAATCTCCAAAACAGTTTCTTCAGGGCACTGCTTGAAATGCCTATGTTGGGTAGCTAGATATTGATCCCTGAACTGTCAGACAGCCAAAATTTTAACCCTCCAAGTTTTAGCATTTCCTAAAAGCGCATTTAATTATCCAAACCCTTTAAAGCTAACGTTTCTGTTTTGATATAAGTATTTCAAAAGGTAGAAAGATTTTAGTTGAATAATCATAAATATTTTATAATGTTTAAAAGATGCTCTTAGTGATATCTACCTATAAAAAGTGCATCTGTAATAATTTTCTTGATCCCAAATACCTTGATAGCAATGTGAAAGCATTACTTTTGGCATTCAAAACCTGTCTTCATAAAGAATTTCTGAAAGGCTGAAATGAAAATTACGCTTAGTACAGTTAGCTGATTACCATGAAAAGACCTGTAGTTAACTTGAGATTGCTGCTGTTTAACATGAGCTAACAATTGTTTAACTCTTTATGAATTTAATGAGCCTTGGTACCCAAAATTTAATTTTTTTTTTTTTTTTTCCCCCCAAGGTGGTATAGCTTGTGAGAGAAAAGTAGTAAGCTTTCATATGTTATAGAAGGATAAGATAAAAAATCCCCAACCCCACCCAGCTGAACAAAACCCCATGGGTAAAGTACCCTTGTTTCAACGAGTACTCAGCGAAACCACAGTGATGCTGTGTCAGCTGAAGCAATATCCATAGCAAGTGGGAAGGCTGATTCTGATGCCCTGTGTGCTGAAGTCCGAGCCACAACTCACAGCAAATCAGTAAACTTTAGAGATGGGTATAGCAAAGTAGGTGCTTAGTAGGAGGTCAGTGTGATTCAGCATCTCTTTGTTGTTATGGATGGAGGCTGGTTAGGCAATCTGTGCTGCAGGAGCATGGCAGCACATGCTTAATTGACTCGTGATTCAGTGAGGTAGTATTCAGTTATTTAGAGAGCTAAAGCACACTTTCAAGTGATTGCTTGACAGTGTGGATGTTATGACAAATGCTTTTGCAAAGAGGAAGTACTTGAAAATGTCTTCTTATATCATGTAACTGAGTTCAGAGAATAGACCAGGAGTTAAACCATAAAGGTGCTTGCTTGCTGAACTAGTTACAAATTTTATAGTAACGTGATTTGCAAAGTATGATTCATGGTTATTGGGTGGTTTTGGACTACATTTAAACATATTGCATTAATACATTTTGTGCTACGGAATACCTATGAGAAATTTAAAAGGATTCCCATTATCCTTAGAATTTCTTTAGATGCCCATAAATAAAAAAATGTTGAGAAACATTGTTTTATTGCTAACTTGTTTCGTTGTTGATTATAATGAACTTTGTAAGCAGGTACAGTAAAACAACTGAAGATGCTCCAGTGTTCCAAAGGGATGTACCTCTTGGCAGTTCCATGCCTGACAGTACACAAGATAGACTTGCTNTTTTTTGAAGCACAAGTTGCTGTTTGATGTTTTTCCTGGGAAACTAAGTTTGAAGGTCAATGAATGGGAAACAGATTATTCTCAAATCTCAGTTAGAAGCCAAGTAGCCGAATTATTAACAAGGAGAATTATCTTCCTGCACGTTTAGCTGACATTGCTTTTATTGTCCTTATTATCTTTAGGCAAAAGATAATAAAATGCCTATATGGCTTTTTTTTTTCATTGGTTTGCAGGTGTCTGTATAGGAAGTTCATCTCGACATATTGTCACTTTTGACGGGCTGAATTTTAAGCTGACCGGCAATTGCTCCTACACCTTGTTTCGAGACATGCAAAATGATGTTGAAGTTCTCCTCCACGAAGGACCATGCAGAGCAACGCTGAAGATGAACTGTATGGACTCCATTGAAGTGAAACATCATGGTGTATCTGTTCAGCTTTTCAGTGACATGGCAGTAAGCTAAATGCAATGAATTGATCTGTGCATTGTCTGCTCATGCTATAGCTTTCAGGTTATGAGGACAAATTTGTTCCCTTTATCCAGTTTCTGTTCCCCTTGCAGCCTATTCTTAGGCTTCTGAGCAAATGCCTCATTTCAATTTCACGATACAATCTATGTTCGCATAACAAGCCAGACATGTTTCTCGTCTTGTTCTCCCTGTTGTGCTGGTGTGACAACGTCAAGAACATGTGATTTGGCAACGTCTCCCTGACATTTCTGCCAGAAAGGCAGGGATTATAGACAGGACATACTCCACTCTGATTCTCCTCTTTTGGCAGAGGTCCTTTACACAATGTTATCGTTTGGTGCATGGGAGAGCAGCTAGTTCTTCACAAGTCTATGCATGACTGGCTAGTTGAAGAGCTAGGGAGTTGGTTCTTACCTTGTGTGCAGACGGATCTCAGCATTAGAAGAAAGGCCAGCTTAGTATGCATTACTTTATAAGCAGAGAAGTAGTCAAATTCAATATGACACGTTTTTCAGTCTCTGTGTTCCTCAGACATACAGGGGTTGGCTAGCCTGCAAAGGTGATCTCTTCTGACTTGTGTAGTAGAATAGAATGGACCAAAACACCTGCACCCAGTTCTACATGGTGATGGACAGCCTTGACTTTCGCCGAGTTTTATTGATAATCAGGGTCTGTAGGCAGCATTTTAACTTCATGGCGTTAGATTGCTAGTCTGTAAATACATGATGCTGAAGGAAGGAATTCACTCATATGGGAAAATGTTGAAAGAGTTGTTCATACAATACACAGAATGAAGGTCAATTAGTTCTGTACATTTTTACAATCAACAGAAAGTTTCAGCTTGCATAATTTTTTCTTATGTCCAGAATCAGTTGGATCTTTAAGTGAAGTCAAAATGTGATGCAACTGTAAGATTGAGTTGGTTTTAAATGCTTGCTAGAACTGATGTGATGATACTGCCTTTTTGAAAACAGGTGGCTGTTAATGGTGAAAGGGTTCACATCCCCTATTCTAGCAGTTTGTTTGAAGTCGCTGTCTATGGAGCAATAATGCACGAAATCAAGTTCTCCCATCTTGGACATAATCTCACATTTACTCCAAGAAACAATGAATTTATTCTTAAACTTAATTCAAAGAGCTTTTCTTCAGGAACACAAGGGCTTTGTGGTAAGTCTGAAAGCTAGTAATTTTAACAGCTTCCTACTTGGGCTTGAACTGCTATTTATGTTATTGTAATTTGTGTGTCCCTGAACCTGTAAACTCTCTGGCTGAACTGATCCCCTGTTGTTGGCACATTGCTAATCTATGTAGGTTTTTCTACATTGGCCATCAATGTAACAGCTCATTGACTCCCAGTAATACTTTAGAAAGAACAGGCTGGACATCTCTGATGTTTTATTTATTTCACATTATCTTTTCAAGGAGGTGTTTGGGGTTTTTTTGGATGAGGGTTTAACCTTAGGTTCTTACATATATATTTCTGTTTGCAGTGAAGGTGAAAGTCTTGTGAGGGGTACTACCTGGGAGAATTAATTCTATGGTATCTTCAATTATATAATCTGTTGTATAGCTTATACCTCTGTGGCATAACCTATACCTCCTGTAATGAGGAAATGGGAAACAAGACCCAGGGGGTTTATGTCTCTGCTGATAATAGCCATGAGGAATATCATTCATTCCTCTTCCCCTTGGCATTCACCGAGTGGCACCAACCAGCTCCGTCTGCCCTGTGCCTGTTTTCTCTAGGTTTAATTTATTGCTGACTGTATTCAGACTTTTTCTTTTTCTTTTACTCACCCTCCTAGGGGTGTGTGACCAGAACCATGTCAATGACTTCACATTACATGATGGCTCTGTCACTCCTGACAGCACCGTGTTTATCCAAGACTGGACAGTGGAAGAGCCAGGAAAGATCTGTGAAATCCGGAGAGAAGACAGATGCTCTGAGCACGCAATGAGCCACTGCCACCTTCTGCTTTCTGATCGGTTTGCAGAGTGCCACAGGGTAATCTCCCCCAACATGTTCTACGAGGCCTGTGCAGAGACCAGCTGCTATGATGATGAAGCCTGCGAGATGATAACTTCCTACGCTCACATCTGCAGGGAAAATGGGGTCTGCGTAGACTGGAGAACACCTGAGTTTTGTCGTAAGGGGTTTACTCTACGTTAAAACCGATACAGAAACTGTCTTACTTGGTTATGGGTGGTGACAGTGACCACCTTGTCAGTGTAATACTAATTTTTGATTGCTGTGTAATGGGGCAGAAGTTCCAGATAAGTTTCCCATGCAAGTCATATTGCAGATCTAATAACTGGTTTGCCATCCACTAAGTTGTATATTATGGAAAAACATTTTTGTAAACTGCTAACTAGTAAAATGCAAGGTAGTTATGTGAGGCTAGACAGATAACCTATGAAATAAAAATACTGTGAAACCTGTGTACAGGTAAACACAGCTATGTGATGGTACCTGACTCTGCAGCCACCGAACCGTCATTGGGTTAGGTTTGGAGTGAGTCTGCTCCAATTCTGCCAGGCAGTTTTAGCTGCAGATATCCTTGCTTTGTGCAGACATTGGAGGATCTGTACAAGGCAGATAGGGAAACTCTTAATTTGGACTAGTGGAACTGCTTCCCAGCCTGTCACTGTTGTAGCTGCACATAATGGCACAAAATAAGACTTTTCTCTGTAATAGTTTCACAAATTCCCCACATTCCAATCAAAGGCTAGACACTTCAAAGAATGGTGGAAGAGCCAGTGTGATTTTAAGCTTCTACTGCGGTGATAAATGGGGAAATGGCCACTCTCTGTGGTGTCTTTTCTTGCTAGCACGTGCCAGCTATGCTGATCAAACCAGCTGTAATTTGCTTTGCAAATCTGGTTCTCCTTCTGGCTGTGTTTTCACTTGTTTTTTGGAGGTGAAGAGTTTGTGCTGTGAGAAAGCTGTATGGCAGGGTGTGAGTCTTGCAAATTGCCCAGAGCCCAATAGAAGCAGGACAAACATGCTGGTGCTAAATTCAGATGATTTTTTCTTTGTATACCCACTCCCCTAAATTTTTACAGACATAAGTAGTTCTGCCCTATCTTCCTGGTTTTTTTTCTCTTTTTTTTTTTCCTAACAGACAGATTACAAGTCATACCTAAAGATCTGCCAAAAATGCAGCATATAGTTCAGTACAAATAAGTAACTTTTGACGTGGCTTATACTACACCTTCTCCTGTTAGCTTGTCTGCAGTTATGGTTACAGACATTCAGAAACACTCACAATGTTTCTGATTTAGTCAAGCGTCTGAGATGTATGTATGTACATGGCATTTTCTTTCCCAGCTGGCCTCTGATATAGTGTCTTGATATCCCAGTTGTTTTTCTCATCTCCCACCTCTCCAGTTTAGTCAGTTCTTGTTGCCTTGCTTTCGTTCCCTTTTGCTGCCCAGATACTTTTTGTTTCAGAAGTGGAGAACCAGCATCCTAAAGGCATGATACCACAGAAACTCAGTACATGTTTTGTTTTTGTTCATGTTTTAAACTCAAATGGAGGGAATGATGGGATAGGAAGTCAAGAACGTGAATATGAATTTGGCCTGGGCCTCCAGTTAGTGTCTTAAATATCTTTCCAGGATAGGTTATTGAAGAACATGTTACTGTTGCAGACTGAATCTTTCAAGAGACAACACAGTTTGGAGTATAGTCCTAGAAAACAGAGGAAGAATATTGCCAGCCATTTTCCAAATTTAGTGCTTCAGTCAGGGTTTGAAAATTGTAATGTCCAAGGCTGAATGTCAGTGGAGTACCTTAATAACTCTCAGCAGTTTTCAAATTCCCATCTTGTTACACAGCGTGTACAAGGATAGACAAAGAGTTGCCCTTTTTAAAACTAGTTGCATAAAACAGTCCTTAGTGTCCTAACAATAGCATCATCTTCTTCCTTCAAGCAGGTGCATGTGCAACTGCCAAAAATAAAATTGCCAATTACAGGGACATTATACAGGTTACATTAATGACTAAATAGACAGTGCAGCTTAATTACTGCTACATGTTTAATAACAATGGCATGGTTCTGGAATATCTTGCTTCCCTCCCCCTACTCCAGTGAGTCCCTGTCACTTTTGTAGGGTTTGATTTGGGGATTTGTCATGCTATATTGGGACATTTCAAGCGGTACGAGTCCTTCCTGACTGCTCTGCCCGGGTGGGTGAATATACTCGCTGGAATATCTGATAAAGATATCCTGTGCTCATTCAGTTCCACTGCCTGAGCTTTCCTTGGCCTTTTTTGGGAGGGTGGATATGCTATCTTGTAGACTCCAGCTTTGTGTCAAGGGATGGAAAGAAACTTTATCCCAAGGTGTGAATGCATAGTGAGGAAGATTATGTAGACTTAAATTGCAGCAGCCTGTAGCTTCTGATAGCCATATAACCCTGAGGCATAGAATATGCAGCTCTTCAGTAGGCTCATCCTCACAGTGAATGCCTGCTGAATGGGCTTTCCACTTCAATGACAGTACAGGCTTTATTTTAATGTGAAAATCATAGGGATTGCTAACAAACTGCTGTATTGCTAATCCAACACAAATTGGGATTCAGCTTTGGGTGGAGAGGAAGCTTTATTCACCTGGAAATAGGATTGTTTATGTAGTGCTTAACGAATGGACTGAGATATATTCATTCTGCAGGTACAAAAGAAATGGCAGCTCATGTGGAGGTGACAAAGTCAGCTTTGAATTGTGTAGCTCAAGTAACAATAGCGGTCAGCAAATTTTGCTCAGAAAGCAGAAATACTCAG
Organism: Pandion haliaetus; assembly: GCA_013401275.1. NCBI lineage: Eukaryota > Metazoa > Chordata > Aves > Accipitriformes > Pandionidae > Pandion > Pandion haliaetus. The sequence continues at coordinate 64,890 of VYZV01027420.1, read as the reverse complement.
AAGACAAATGACAGCAGCAGCAGCAGTTGTTAATCTTCATATGCTGATGTTTCCATGAGTGCTTCTCAGCAGCTCTTTAAGCTCCTTTATGTGCAATGTGGACATGCCCTCTAGGTATTTGCCAATACTGTATTGCAGATGAATTAAACTGAGATAGGTAGTTGATGCTTGCATGGTGTATGAAACAAACCGCTAGCTGGTAATGCTCAGTAAAACTGTGATTCTTTGAGGAGGATGGTGGTGGCACTCAGCAGCTGCAGGGATTCCTGGAAAAATATTTTGCTTGAAAACAACGTTTTTAATGAGCCATTCTGGTTGTTGGAGGCTTTTTTGTTTTGCCTTTCATTGCGTTGTTTTTCAGGTCCAGGTTAGAAAGCAAATGCATAACAGGCTGTGCCTGCTCAACTGAGGGGCAATGCCATCTGGCAAAGAAGCAAGAATGAGGGTCAGGAGGAGGAGAGAGAAGCAATGGGATACAAGAAATCTTTAAACCACCTCTGCTAATGAAGGATTTGTGTAGTGGAGCTACAATGAGATTATCTGCTGCTGTTTGTTTGCTGTGTAAGCAAGGCATGCTGGTGAGGACCATAACAGCTGAAGGATTTAAACCATGACTTGGATATCAACAGTATCAGGGTGGCTTTACAACTGCCTTCAGATGATCTGGGACAGATTTCCCCTTCTACCTCCAGCCGTGCATTCACACTCCTTTTGCTGTGCTGGAAGTAGCCCCCACATGCTGCTTGGTGAGCTGTGAAAACTAGCTGTAAAAGGGAAAAAAATGCCAGCAGGAAAGAGCAGCTGAGGTGAGGAGATCAATGAAGAGGGGGTACTTCCCCTTTTGATGGCAGCACTGATCTAAATTGGTTTAATGTGGCCTTGAAACCACTCCCAAGAACATTGGAAAAACCCTTCTAAACAACTTCCTTTTGGAAAAGAAGGCTATTAAGGGAGGTTTATGAAAACTGTGCCTGAGCAATGTGGGGAGGTTGACTGGCAGCTGATGGGCTATTTGCCCTGGTGCATTATTCATTCCAGCTTCATCGGCACTGGGCTTTTGGTTGTGCTTTTGGCTGCACATGACAGTAAGTCACAGGGGTATGTGACCTCAGGAGCTAGCTAGCTAGCTGCTAAATTTGTGCTAAATTATACTACTGATAAGAAAGGAGTGGCATTGTCCCCTGAAAGGATGTGTGCCTTTCTCCATGTATCACAGGCTTGAAAAACAGCCCTCCCCTAAATACCCATTTAGTACTTTAACCAAAGATGCTCTGTCTTGTCTTTTCTGTTTGAGCCACAAAGTCAGAGTGAATCCCAGTGCAAACTGTCACTAGATATTTCACTCTGAATTTAAGTGGTTTAGTTTATTTTGATGGACTTGCACCTTCTGTAGATCTTCATAGAGGTTATTTTCTCACAACCAGTATCTACTAGGAATACCTACTCCAATTTAAAGGAGAAATGAGAAGCTGAAGAAATGTCAATACCTAAATGTACCAGATGACCCTTTAAAATCATAAGTTTACAGGAAACTGTTTTTTTTTTTCCCCAGCTTTTTTTTTACTATTCTCTTCCCTGTTTGAAAGAAAAGACTGCTTTAATGGAGCCAGCAAACAGAATACAATATCAATACATGATCATAGTAGCATCATACACAGTAGTATTTGAGGTAGATTACTTTTGAAACTAATTTGGCAGAAGAATTACTCTTCTATTACTTGTTTTCAGCCTTATTTTTGCCTCTTGTTAATATCTGCAGTGTTTTCCTTTTAATTCAGAAACAACAGGCATTTGAGGTGAGCACTGAAATAGCCAGCCATGAGGGTGGCTTGTTGAAATACTTGTTTCTAAGGCTGACTGTGGGGAGCCCTTCATGCCTCCTCACATTCCGTACCTCTGGTAGAATTTTCCATACAAAAAGCAGAGTTACCTGTAAGTCATATAGGACCTGACCAAATCTCTGGAGCATAAGGGCGGTAACGTGTCTGAGGTGGCTTTCTATAATTGCCTGGTTGTCATTGTGCCAGTAGGCTGAAAGGATGCTTAGGATGGTTATTCCAGACATTGATGGACTTTATCCCATCTCTTGACACTGCTTATGTACATCTCATTCCCGTGCCCCCCAGGAAAGAAGTGACTTCAAAACAAGAGCATTCATGTGACCTCATTTATATTTCATTTGCAAAACCTAACCACCTCATTTCTTCCTTCCTTGAAAAAACATTGTTGTTTTACACAGGCATGCAGGCTTTTTGATAGCATATCTGGAGTCTGGGGCATGGTTCCTCATTGCATTTTTCACACAGCTGGCTCCTTAATGCTGGCCAAAGAGGAGGAAGGAGAGGGGGCTATGTTACATGAAGTACATCAGAGGCTTTAGCATTGGTACTCATTCTGCTTGAGAGCTGTCAAGGTTCTATGCTGATGGGCATCAGCATTAAACTCTAAAATAAATTAATCTAATTTTGTGCAGAGAAGGTTTACTAGATTTGCTTTAGGGATAGTGGTAAGTAAGCAAGATGAAAGCCAGCGTGCTGAGTATATTTACTAACACTGGAATAAAAAGTAAATGACACACTACCTCAATAGGTGCTGTGGATGTATTTTCACACATTCATTAGAGCTGACGTGAGACCGTCACAGGCAATAAGCACTGGTGCTTACTCTAGGAACCTTGTTTACAGAACTGTTTCTGGAAATGAGTTTTTCTGGAAAACATAGTGTAGTCTAGGTAGCTGCTAGTACAGGTTTATAAGCAGGCGATTTCTCCTATTTTACTTGGATAGAGCTTTTTGTGTTTTCAGAATCCAGGCAAAGCATTTCATGGTGGGACTGGACTCCCTATCAAGTTCCTGTGGCTTTTCAAGATCCTCTGCATCTGCTGAACTATGATGGTTATCCGCACATACAACCATAGACTCCCATGCAGCAGAAACAATTGGATTTAGGGTGGCTTGAAACAGAAAAGGGTTAATGCTAAAGACCTTTCTTTTCTGTTTCCTTTGGCTGCTAAGAAGGGTGTGTGTAGACAGTTCAGCTGATGAATGCTTGTTTGGTTGGGAGCTCAGGTCTTCATTCAGTAATTTTCTTTCAGTGTTTTTCATCAGGGGACTGAAAAAAAGTTTTATAAACCTCACAGCAGTCACAAACTGGGAACTAAGAAACACTTTTCCTAATTGAAGCTGTAGAGAAAAATAAAGTAGGCTTAAGGGAGTACACAGTATGGAAGCTGTGTCCATAGGTTTCTTGAATAACTGTAGCCTTAGTTTTGTGTTTGCTTTTAGAGACAATACCCTCAGTGTTGTGAACTCATCAGTAAAAATTTTGTGTTGGCTTAGGGGGCAATGCAACTTTCCTTGATTCAGTTAACTCCATTAATAAGGCAATTCAGTTAATAAGGTGCAGAAATCCAGCAGGTTCAGTTTTGAAGTACCAAAATATTCTGTTTGTTAGCTTTCCTTAGTTGCTTGGGAACACTGCTGCCTATCATGTTTTCAAAAAAACCCCTTTGTTCAACACTTTAGTCTGTCTTGGATATCTCCTAAATGTGCACTGTTACCAGTGCTTCTCTAATACACGTGAATTGTTATGTCTCTTGCCCAGTATTGAAAAGTTAGGCATGACATTCAGCTCATGTAAGCCATAGTATCATTATTAGGTTAAGTCATACTTTACTGATTCATGTGGCCTGAAAATGTGGCTTGATTTCTGCATGAACTGTAACTTAAGCAAATTCATTCAATCACTTTCCACTGTGGATTTTGTTCTTTTTAAAAATATATCTTCGGAGATGTTAGTGGCTGCAGAGAACAAAATATGTTCATCAGATGATGGCTTTCAAAAACCTGAACAGAATTCTAAAGGAAGTGTGAGTGGAAACATTTATCTGCATTTCAGATCTCTTTATCTAAAGGGGTTTTTTTTTTTTCTGTCTTCCTCAGCAATGAAATGTCCCACATATTTGACATATGATCACTGCCACAAAGCCTGCATAAACCAGTGTGAGAATAGTACCAAACTCAGTGTCTGCAAGGATTATCCCACAGAAGGCTGCTTCTGTCCAGACGGACAGGTGATTTTTAATGACAGCTGTGTTGGTGAAGAAGTCTGCACACAATGCATCAGTGAAGATGGCACACACCATCAGGTAACTATATACTTAGCAGCTTACCTTTGTGAGTGGTTGGGGATCGTACTTTTGCAAGTAAATCTGTCTTACAAGCCTATTTTCCCCTTTGGATACTTTATTTTCTAGCTCAGTTCCTCTTAACCGTCCGGCTGTCAGCCCCATGTAGCTCCCCTAGTGTGAAATTGGCTGGGACAGATATAAAATTCACAGCTGGGACTGTACAGACCCGGAAATGCATGACAAATTTGTGCAGAGGGAGGGCTAGAGGGAAGAGAGCAGGGATGGCATAAGTCAACATTTACTGAGATAAACACCTCCATTCAGCAGACTTTTACCAGTAATGACAATTTAATCATAAATCTGGAACCTTTACTTAAAATGTATTATATTGTCTTTGCAAAGCTTACTGAAATATTTTCAGTGGTTGGTGGGGAGCAGTGAGACCAAGATGACCTTATGTCGAATCGTATTAGCCTACCTTCTTTTTTTGATGAGAAATATTCCTTTGATGAAATTCATCGTTTTGCTGAAAATCCACTTTCCTCAGCTAAATCAGACCTCTCTGTGGCAGAATGGGATTGGGAAGAGCTACGTGTGCTGGGTGCCAGACTGCAGTGAAGGAGACTTTTGATTTCCCTTTTGGCATCACATAGTGGGTGTGTGAGCACCTCCCTGCATCCCCTCTTCCAAGTAACTGGGGTTGTTCCTCTTCAGCCCCAGCTACTCAACTCTGGAGTTTTCACCTAAGTCAGCGAGTCCTCTTAAATCTGCAGTTTTATTATAGGACTTTAGGAAGAAGGGACTTCAGTATTTTATAGGCTTTAGATTCTTAATGAGATTGTTGGATGATCTTATCATACTGACCAAACCTGCTGTCAAAGACACAATCGTTTTTGTAACATAGATCTTCTGTAAATAACAGAAGTCTGTGTGTGTGTGGATAGTCTATTCTTTAGGTAAAAAGGTACATTTAAAAAAGCAAATGTATGTACTCTGAATAGCTTCATTTTACACACTCAAATTTAGACTCACATTTCATCCAGCAAGAAATGTGTTATAAACATTTAGTTAAACTGAAAGGAAGCAAAGACTATTTGTGGCTGAAACATCTCTTTTAAATACTGTTTGCATTGATTAACATAATGACAAAAGCATCAAAGTTAACAGAGCAAATACCTTGCTTTAGGTGATAGGGTACCAGCAAGCAATGTACTTAGTGAAGCAAGTGTTCCAGCAACCGCTTTGCCAACGCAAGGGTCGTACTGGTTGCAGCTCTGCCCAGGGAGCCCTACGGGTGTCTGTGCAGCCTGCCCCAGCACAGGATGGGTCCATGTGGGTCTGAGGATCCCGTTTTGCCATGGCTTGTGCCTTGGTGCTGCTTGCTGGTGCTGCCAAAGCACAGCGTGCTGAAAAATTATTCTCTAAATATGATTTTGAGGGTTTCCCCACTGCTGGGCAAAGGGCTGGTGCAGGAGCCTAACAGCGTTAAGACCCCTCCTCAAGCGTATGTACCCTATGGATTTTGGCAGCAAGAGGGAAGACATAGGGAAAGTGTGTTCTTTCATTCCACAACTGCATTATCCAAATGACTTTTTTCCAAACAAAAGGTTAGAGTTTTCTGAAGGATCGAGTAAATTGACCTTTTACTAGCTTTTATTTTAAGGTTAGAGTGTCTCCATAAATATGGCCACAGTCTTTTCTTTGTGTTCTGGTTTGGATCTTTGTTTTAAATACAGTATCACTGGATTTGTGTAGTGCTTATAGAGTTGGTAAAATGGAAGATTAAAAAAAAACCCATAATTTTTCTAATAAAAAGAATAGAAAAAAAATCGTATTTTTTCTCTTGAAGGAAAAAATAGCTTGCAATGTATAGGATCACTGCCCTAAACACAGATCAATTGTGCACAACTATTGGTGACCCTGACAACTCCAGTTATTGTATCATTATGATACTATATGAAATGGTTATTGCAAATGCAGATTAAAGTCTAGGATATGTGTGCCTTAAATCCCTGAATCCTCAGGCAATGCAGTGCATTTTCCATGTAAATAATTGTTTCAAGCCCTTGTGCACTGAGATTTTCTCCACATCTTGGGAATAACGTCTGCAGTGATATGTACTTGTTTCTGCAGAAGTTCTGAAATTCATGAGTTGTTGCATGCTTCTTAATGGGGTTTTAACTCTGAAAACCTCTTGTCTTTACCCCAATGGCAAGGCTTAGATGCAGCTGCTGTGTGGATGGGGAGGTGGAGGGCAAGGGAGGATCAGCTCACACAGCCGTTTTGCATCTCCACCATTGCAGGATTAGCTGTATGAGCAATACAACAGGCAGTGCAACTGGTGGTGGGTTATGATTTCCTTAGCCCCCTTCTTTTCCTCTGGTGTTCATTCCTCTGTTCCTTTCTACCCCAGATTGTGCTTGGGCTTACAGGATTCTCAATATCAATGCCCATACAGAGCTCTACTAACACCGTGCTATCTCCTGTCATTTCTTCTGGTATTAGAAAGACACTCCTACTTATGCTGAAGCAAACCTGTGTGAAAATCAAGACTGCTGAAAATGTTAGAGAAATTGTTGTAATTCTCTTTCTCTGTGTCTTGAAATGCCTGCATGCTTTTCACATCACCACCTGCAAATGTAGGTATTCTCTATCAGCTGCCTTCTCAGGACTTTTTAACCCTGAGGCCATTGAATGCTTTGGCAGAGGGCTCCAAGTTGCTTTTCCAAGCCCTGAGATAATGTTCTTTACTAGCAATACATCGATGCGAGCTTGCTTTGACTAAAATAGATTTCCTATAGATTAACTGACCCTATGTGATTTAGTTCCTAACCTTTGTTAAACCTCTGGTTGATTTGTTCTAGCATGCCTGGTGTCTTATCCTTGCCATGCTGTAAACCTTTGAAAGTAACCTGTCTGTTCAGACTCCTGTGATGACTTAATATATATAGATATCTCTGGTACAGGTGGCAGTATGCTTAGGTATTTCCTTTTCTTCTTATTGCTAAGGGTCTCAGCATACTCTTATTTTTAAACTGCACTCCAGAATTTTCTGGGTCACACCTTTTCCCTTTGTGGCACCCTAACCTACTCTACATGTTCTCACCTAGGACCTGGACAGATTGTGCAAATTAACATTGTTGTCCCATAGTGCATCTTTTCACTCTTACCTCCCTATTCACATGGGTGTTAAATGTAGATAGTTCTTTATAGGTAACTATGTCTTTAACATCAATGATTTCCCTGTCTCTCATGAGAAGGAGCAGTGGTTGAATAATGATATGCTTTACTGGCTGTTTCTGAATGTGCTTATTACCTCCAGGTAATCACCACAGTGATGGTTTCAGATTTGGGGTTGCTCTAGTGCTTTTCCAGTCTTCAGTCCCCTGGGAAATCAAGTGATGACACCCCACATATTCTTAATAAAAAATATGCACTGTTTATTTCTCTGTGTTTAAGTACTACCAATTTGGGAAAGCAGCCACTTCTATGTATTTCCTAAAATATTGTTGTTTCCCTTATTACCACTGAACATCCAATCATGGTATGTAGTTGCACGAGTCCACTGTTACTCATAATAGCCTGCAATTGCATTTATAACATCTGAGCATTTTTCATGCTTAAAACAATAGTAATTCCTCATCCCATTCATGCATTCTTTACATCTTTTGCTAAATTGGTACACTACAGTCATTTCAGAATTATGTGTCTCCTTAGGTTCTTACTGTTAACAGAACAACCAATCAATCCTGCACAGAGTCTTTTGGTTTTCCAAATTAATATTACTCAACCTCTCCCACTCCCATTGCTAATGTACCAGTGACCAGAATATTTGATTTCTAACAAACTGGGTTTCTTTTCATGCAGCACATGGAAACATGGATTCCCGCCAATGAGCCTTGCAAGATCTGCACGTGTCTTGATAACAAGAAAGTAAACTGCACGGTCCGACCTTGCCCTACTGCCAAACGTAAATTGGTTTAGCTCTAAGTATGATTGGACTTGAATTGGTTTTTTTGTTACCTAATTTTCTAGTTCTTATCCAAACTCGTTTTATGGATGTTTTCTTCCTACTCCAGCTGTTCAGTGTGGTCCCTGTGAAGTTCCTCGTCTGCGCAGGGATCCTGGCCAGTGCTGCCCTGAGTACGAGTGTGGTAGGTTCTCATAAACTGTTGGAATCTTCTTGTTCCATATTTTTTACCAGATGCCTCAAAGGTATATAATCCCTTTTTTTAACTTAATGCAATGCTCTGTTTTTGAAACCACTGAATGACTATATAGTCATCTGTGTGGAAAAATAAACAACTCCTGAGGATGTGAGTCTCCATTCACTTCCAAATTGACTTTGTCCCTTTTTCTGTAAGAGATGAGGAAGAGAATGGAGCAATTTGGTTGTGTCTAAGTGACATTAGAATCCTCTTTTTCCAAGTATCTATTTTTGCCTGGTCTATATTTGCACATTAAATATAACATTAGAACCTTAATCCTCATAACCCAAGCTTGAACTGTTCCCTAAACTATTTTGAAAACAAACTCTGACCTGCTGAACTCTAACTTACTTCATATTTTAAGAGAGCAATTGAGTGTGGGGAAAAAAAGTTTAATGCAGATGTGCATGTGTGTGTGTGTCCTTTCTTAAGGACTAACTAGCCAGGCATGGTTTTAAACACTCTCTCAATTTCTCTTCTTAGTCTGTGATCTGGTTTCCTGTGATTTGCCTCCTGCCCCTGTCTGTGAGTTTGGCCTGCAGCTTGCTCTGACCAACCCTGGAGAATGCAGACCAAATTACATATGTGGTAAGATTTTTATTTTTTTTTAAGCAGGGAGTGACACTGGAACACTGCATTTGAGCAACACTGACAACTTCCTTTAGACATTATTTTCCCCCTCTGAAAGATTTAATTTTTGGAGCAAATGGACATGTAATGATTCTACAGACTTGGAAGAAGGGTATTGTTGGCACTGTCCAAGTACACTTTTCAACTAAGGAAAAGAGAAACACTTTACTCTTGGACATGTGTGCTCTGACCCTTATGCTTATTTTATAAATCTTTTTGATTGTATATGAGACAAGAATTTTTTTGGCAGGGTAGGAACTTCTCCTGAACCTGTAGCACAATTTTTGACCTGGATCTTTTATATCTGCATTACTTAGTCTTTAAACAGATTTATAACAGTTTGCAGTAGCAATTAGTGCCTTGCTGCTGGAGAACTGTCTTGTTCACTCGTAGCACTTTGAAATGCTGTGTGCTTGACATGGTACCTACCTTTTTCTGCTAGCGTGCAACAGAGAAGCGTGCAGCTTAGTTCAAAGACCTTCCTGCCCACCGCATCGAGAGCTGACTGTTAAGAACACTGAGTGCTGTGATAAATATGAGTGTACCTGCAGCTGTACGAACTCAACAGTGAGCTGCCCTCTGGGCTATCTATCCAGATCTGTCACCAATGACTGCGGCTGCGTATCTACCAACTGCGTTCCAGGCAGGGTAAGGGGAATGAAGTGTCATTTCCACATACGAAAGTATCTTTTAAGTGACAGCACCAAAGTAAGCGGGTAGCTAGGTATTAACAAACCCCCAATGAGACTACCAGATAATGATGCCAGGGCATTTTTAATTTACATGTGTCTGAGAGAAATACACTGTTGCATCACGCTGTTGGTTGTTTTATTACTGTCATTTATTCTGACATAAACAACTCATTTTTTGTGACTTTGGGATAATCAGATTTTATATATATATATATATATATAAAATCCAAACCCATCTGAACAAGGTCACTCAAGCATTAGGAATTTCAGAGGTAATTTTAAAGTTTTTAATTTGTTTCTAGTTAACAGAGGTACATGCAGGGATCTGGATAGGCTGGATTGTTGGGCCAAGGCCAATTGTATGAGGTTCAACAAGGCTAAGTGCTGGTCCTGCACTTCGGTCACAACAACCCCATGCAACACTATGGGGCTTGAGGAAGAGTGGCTGGAAAGCTGCCCGGCAGAAAAGGACCTGGGGGTGCTGGTTGACAGCCAGCTGAATATGAGCCAGCTGTGTGCCCAGGTGGCCAAGAAG
>VYZV01027420.1:18812-54510 GCA_013401275.1 Pandion haliaetus | reverse complement strand
GGGTTGTCAGACATTGGAACAGGCTGCCCAGGGAAGTGGTGGAGTCACCATCCCTGGAGGTATTAAAAAATCATGTAGACAAGCCACTTCATGACATGGTTTAGTGGGCATCGTTGATGGTTGGACTTGATGATCTTAAAGGTCTTTCCCAACCTGAATGATTCTATGCTTTCTATGATTCTATGCTTTTGGATCAGTACAGTTACTACATATTCTTTCAATCCCATACTAACTTTATTAAAATATTTGGGACACCTTAGATCTAAACTCCTTGTGCCCATTGATTACCTTTGCCTCTGTCTGAGGAGGCATTTTATCTTTTACGACTTACATTGCCACTTCTAAATTTTTGCCAAATTAATACCCGACTCTGTTAAAGCTTCACCAGGATATATTTTTCCTTATTTTGCCAACCTTTTATGAAGTTGTTATATTATGCTAACCTTTAAGACAAGGTTGCTTAGAGGAGAGGTTGCAGGGCAATGTAACCTTTTCATTGAAGCAACCTTACCTAACAGCTTAACATGGGGTTAGACTGTCTTGCAGCTCAGGAGATCTAGCCTTTATTTTCTGTTGCTAAGTAGTTCACGACCTTGCATAAGTCATTTTATGTCTCTGTGACTTACTTGCTATATCTATAAAAATAAATGATGTTCATCTCTTTAATACGTGCTGTAAAATTTACTAATAGAAAGTGCAATATAAGATATGGCACTATTTTTGTGGTAGCTGTGATGGCCTAAGGATAAAGGATACAAGAGGATAAATGCTTGTAACTCAAAGTAGGATCTTTTCAGATCAGCTGCTTTAGCTGGAAGAAGTTTTGCATGCATGGCTCCTTCTACAGGACTGTTTACTATCTCTAAATGTTGGATCACATTATAACTCAAGGGAAACTGAGTCAGACCCTGGGCAATTCCACTGACTGCAGATAAAATTCTCCAATTTATTCTTTATAAAAGAGCAGCTTTGGTTGCACTTATTTTCCTTTCCTCAACAGAGTGACCACAATTTTAAGACCTGTAGCATTTCTGCTGGGTTCAAAATATTCAGTTAAAATTTATGGCAGGTTTCACATCTTTCAAAGCAGCCTATTGGAGCTAGCAGCGTGCCCTTTCATGTATTAATTCTTGCATTCAATAGGTGTGTGTGCACAACAACATAGTTTACCCCGTTGGGACAACCTGGGAAGACGGTTGCAGGGAATGCTCTTGCACTAGTATGAGTGATGATGTTACAGGACTTCAGATGATGGAGTGTCATGACAAAGCATGTAACACGTTCTGCTCTCGGGTGAGTAACATTTAAACCAGTGCATTAGCCAGCAGAGCCCTGATGGGGATCTGAAATGATTACTTTTAAACCTGCATGTTTAGAGAAACCAGAGAAAAATAGAAAATAAGTGTTGTAGCAACGAATTACCTTGGGAACAGAGTCTAAGAGGGCCTGACCATTACCGACTTTATTTTAGGGTTATTGTTTTAGGATCATATCCTGCTGCCAAGGAAATCAGTGACAATTATATTTCAATAAAAGGAGAACTGTATCCTGAAGTGTCTATCATTTACACCACTTGCACAATAAGTACTCATGATGTCTGAAGTTCAATTTCAAATGACTGTTCTAGCTGAAGTTCACTTTCTGAAGAGGACATTGCAAATACGTCTATTGCTCAGCTCTGCCCATTATAGCAGTAATAACACCACATGCTGTGGCCTTTATTATGCTCAGACATCTGCTACATGCTATAAAATTCTGTGGTCTGCTTTTGGAAGCCCGCAAAGGAAGTATGAGCTGCTTTGTTATATTGACATAGCTGGTCAAGCAGGAAGAGACAGATACTTGGTACAAAAAGTTGGTAGAAGAATTCTAGAAGGGTCAAAGGAATTGGTTAAAAGTCAGCAGCACTTGCCAGCGTCGTAGATTAGAAGACTTTGACCATAACATGATTGTGCAAATGAAAGTTCAAAATTTTTTTTGTACTTCCTTTAAACTACCCAATTTACATCCCTAACATTCCTCACCTTAACATAATGTGGAGAATAAGGAAGTAAAAAAATGCTGTAAAACTAAATGTGATACTGTAGAGTTGCATTTTGCTCTGTTATCTATCACCTTGTACCCATAATCCCTGAGCATTCCCATACCCTTGCTTCATGAGGTTAGCATGGGTGGGTCAGTCAGTGGGGACAGTGGAAATACACAGCTTGTGTCTGCATAAAAAGCAGATGGCAGAAGAAGTTACCCACCAGTCAAGTGCTGAGAACCCACACCTCTAACCAACTGCCCTGTGGCCAGAGAAGTTGTGCTGCAAACATCAGAGGCTACCACAAATACATTTTGCCTCTTTGTAAAACTTTCAGTGTATACGTGGATTAATTGAGATTGTTCTTGATGCTATTACCCAATTCCATTCAGGAAAAGGCACATCTGACTTGAAGCAGCTCCTCCTTAGGCTGCTGTCTGGTGTGTTCACAATCTGCAAGTTCAGTAGCCTCTGTGGGGTCCATGTGGAGCAACTAGATGGGCTGTCTGGAATTCAGAATATTCTCTGCAGGTCTTTTGCTGACCCAGAGTTTTCCCCAAGGGTTTGTTCTTCCCCGAACTGTGAAGTGAAGACCAGAAGAAGCTAATTTGTTTTTTTTCCTTAGTGCAGAAGCAAAGATGAGCTAGTTAATGCTATTCAAATCTCCAAGTTGCTTTTCAAATGTTTATATTAGGCTATATGTGGCATTAGCCCCCACAAAATTCAAACAGTTGACCAAGCAGCAAGTGTTTCCAAATGTGTGTTGTAACATTGGTACTTTCAGTGGTGCAGCAGCTTACAGAAGTCTGCACGTTGCTGATAGAAGTCTGCATGTTGGCCTGTGACTCTACAGACTGCCCTGGTTGTCATTACAGGTGACCAGCTGGAATTGGTCAGTGGGAAATGCAAAGGGCATACTACAGCAAAAACGACAAACCCCTTTAACTAAGAGGGACAGGTGCTGCTTCTGTGTTTGATGTGCTGTGCTGACTGGGATGCTACTGTGATGTCCTGGGTTTTCTAGTGCTGCATGTGAGACAAGATTCACTTGCCTTTTTTCTGCTCCAGGAGTAGGTTTTTCTCCTCTTGCTGGAAATACAGTGAATCTCCAAACAAATATGTCACACATTTCCCTCTTCTGCCAAGTCTCCAAATCTTTGCAGCCTGTTTTGCACTGTTCTTTCTAAACCTGTTTTACTGGTTTTAAGAAGTCTGCCTCTTTTTTTTGGAATAAGTCCCATTTATGCAGTTGCATTCAGAAAAGAGGCTAAGAAAAATAATGCATGACATCTCTTCCTCCTCCTTGCTTTTGTTCAGTTACATTTGCAAGAATGGTCTTCATTAGCAAGCCTTGTATATATAGCTACAAGAAGTTAGAGGTGTTCTTTTTGCTTTTGGAAAGACATTATTAATAATATGTCTGGGAGTTAAAAACTGACCTTGGGCGTAGGGCATATATGTGCAGCACCTCACAGCTGAGTTAATGTTGTTGTAGAAACCCTGCAGTCTGACTTGTTTTTAATTCTCATTTGAATTTACATTAATATGTATTTTAAAACAGTAAATCATGCATTGAAATTTGCCTTGGTTTTCAAAGAATTTCAAATGCCTTAATACCACTATATTTCAATATCATTTAACTTACAGTCTCTGTATCAGAACAAGGCTGGACAGCATATACATATGTGCACTTGAGAAGGTGTAAGCAAAATATAAACTTTTTTTGGATAATATTTTCCTTTGTTGTGTCTTAATCACTGCATAATTCCCTAGGGCCAGAGCAAAAACCCAATCCATTAAAAAAACCAAACAAACCAAACTAGTGCTCTTTCTGCAAGTGTAGATTTTGGTGAGAAAGCTTGAGGATGCCCAATGCAATGTAAACCATGAGGGTAGATGGAGAACTTTCAGCTGTTGTAAGAGAATCCATTCAATTTCCATTTGTAGAAGAGACTTGTTTCTAGTATGGCAGTTATTATGAAATATTAGATCTAAAGTATCTGTCTGTGTTTTGGCTCATAGCCATAACTTTATCAATAATTTGTTATTCTAATAAAGTATCATTAATGCAGAGCTAATTTTTTGACAAATCAGCCTTAAGCATTGCAGTGTCAAAAAGCTTTTTGAAAACAAACAAAAAACCTTGGTGGAAACCATGCCAGTTCTTTTGGGGAATCTGGCATTTATTCTGCTCCTTTAACAGTTATCTAAGTTGTACAACCAGGACTGTATCTGTTGGAGAACATGAATAGCTCAGGTTTTCTTTTTGTCCTTTGCTTATTCCTGATTCAGTGGATATACATATCAAAGACCGCAGAAGTTCTGTAATCCAGTTTGAATTGGCCTTAAAGATTATTTTTCAGTTCAGATTAGATGGCATTGAAAGTTGTACTGACATTAAAGACATACTTTAATCATGGCTCATTACTGAGATGATGTTCAAACTCTCTGCTGCTCATGGTTATTAATTCCATTGTCAGGTCTGAAAGTTGTGCAGCATCATTGTCGACTGTGTCATCTGTCTTCTGTAATGTTTTCACAGGTTTCTTAATCTAGCTACACAAAAAGAGAGAAAAACCCTAACACATGTACTAGCCTCTTTCACCCTGATGAATGAATGGTGCTACTGTTCTCCTGAGCATGACAAAATCAAACTCAAATTGTAACTGTAGTTTTAGAATGTAAAGAAATGCTCTCGAAAAAGAGTGGATGTTCCATGTAAATGAACCAATCCCTCAGTTTTCTGAGGAGGTTAACAGCAAATACAGACATCTCACTTGCAAACCAGATGTGGGTTTGCTTCATTATATGTCATAGTCCCCTCATTTTTCCTGTCCTCTTCTATCTTTTCTCTTACCAGTTTTGAGAAAGCAAGCAGATAATTGCTGCAATTATTGCATGTGCCACAAGGAGGAGTGGTGTCTCCCTCCTGGAGCTTCAGAAATTATTTCTCTGGGAGTACATCAGACTACATCCCCTCAGAGAATCATGGTGATGAAATGGATAACAGCTTTCAAAACACCTTAAAAAAAAAATCACTAGTATACTAATGTGAAGGGAGCACTTGCTTTGCTTAATTTCTGTCAATGTTCTTGGAGTTAGGTACTTTGTAAGTGATACGAAAGAGTGTGTGTTAAAGTATTGGATAATTTAAAGTATTAGATGATTATGAGAAGAATGAAGCATAATTTTCTAGGATAAGTGTTTAAGACAAAGCCATTTGGCTAAGTGTGTGGAAGTTAATTAGGTTAGATTTTCAAGCCTCTTGATTAATTAAATTAAAATAAAGAACATTTGCACCCTACATGCAAAGGCATAGTGAATGATGGTTGTAATAGATGCTGACTACAAAGGCTATGGCTTTAATAACCTATATTTCAAATGGATATTTTCCTTTGAAGTAACATGAAAAGCATGATTTTAAATGACTTAATAGTGTATATTAAGGAGGTCAAAGAAACTAATGTGAAAGGAAGAGTGTTGTTTGAATATTAGATGTGCAGGATCTTGTTTAAAAATTGTGTAAGTCTTGTTGGGAGGTAATTTCAAATATCCTGCTTTCATTTTAAAACATAATTTATTATGAAAATTAGGAAATGATACCTTAATGTAATAGAGACTTGCAAACAGAGAATTAAGTCCTCACCTGGGGTAAATGGGTGCAGCTTCAGGGAAATCTCTAGAATTATGCTGATTCATGGCCACTGAAGATTTTGCTTTCAGCATTTCAAGTTGATTCGTATGCATCCTACTGGGTTTTTCTCAGACTGCTGTTGCCATTTTCATTCTCTTTGGTTCCTCCAGCACTCTCTAGGTACTATCTTCTCAATACATAAAAGGCAAATACTGGAGCCTTCTTAAAAATACTACATTGAGGAATACTCTCTGTTCTTTTTTTCCTGCTTTGTTGGCCAAAACCTTAGCACCTGGGAAAAGATGAACTATGTACCCTGAGTAATNGACTGTTGCCTCTCACACATTTCCTGTTTCTGTCTGGACATGTTTTGAACAAGCAAGCAACTGAGGTTCATGTATTTTTCACTTCTTAATTCTACTTTAAAAATAAACCCCGCCTTGTTGAATGTCTTAATCTGTATGCTTTCACCCTCATATTTATCTCCGCATTTGTTTTTTATCAAACAGCTTGGTCTGGCAGCAGCATAACTGAGCACTTGTCAGGTTCTCCATCACAGCTGCTAATTATGACTCCCAAGTCAGCCACGTGCACCTGTTCAAATGCGAGGGGTGCCTTGTGTTGTCTTATCTGTTACCTCCTGGGACATGGGGATTTTTTTTTTTTTAGTCCTGTAGACTGTTATCTGCCTCTGTGAGATGGACGGTCAGACACTTACAGAGGGCTTCTTCTGAATTTTAATTCCCTGTTTGAAGTTTGAACTCTGTGTTTAAAAAAAAATAAAAAGGCAAGATATGGAGGAGTAATAAAGCAGCGGATCCAGTCCAGAAAAAGCAGGGGACAAGCAGAATCTAAGTGGATTCTTGAACAAGCCATGGCAAACACTGGCATCCCTATATGCTAATGTCTATGCAGTAGAAAATGAAAAATGGAGGAAGAGATGGATACTTCTTACTCTGCCTAGTTCAGTGTAACATTAACCTTCAACAGCACAGTGTCTGAGACTTGTCAGATGTTCATGTTCATAGATTGTGCAGCTCAGGAATCATCCTGGCAGCATATACTCTTTGTACGTAAGTCATCTAACTGGAGAAAAAGAAACCAACCCCACAATAAAACCACCTCAAATGCACAATACATTTTCCTTTTCTTAGGTGTAACCTTAAACATTACCACCTTTAGAATTAAACATAAACTAAAGCTTGCTTTATTCCTGTGGGCCCAAATTTCCATGGTGTGAGGTACAAAAGGTGGGGTTTTCTGATGGTGAAATATTTCTCATGGTGTGGAGGATCTATGACAGCGAGGAATCACTGTTTGCCTTACTCCTCGAGTACAGATGGATGCTTTGCTTTTTGAGGAGCTTCTAGACTGCTGTGGTTTGCAGGTTTGTCTTCTGAGACAGGTTTATAGTTTGTGGTGGTTCATGGGCTGTGTTAGGAGGAGCAACTGAGGTTGGGAGCTGTCATCTCCTATGTTTCTTCCCCTTAGGATTCAGAGCCCCCAGATTTTGAACATGCCATGCACCAAAAGGGCCACTCACGCAGGTTGAACTGCCCAAACCCAACATCTCTGCCAGTGTCTAAGGGGTGCAAATCACTCCTGGGGTCTGCTGTGTAGCACCTTTTTGTTTGCTCTTTAGAGGGCTCTGTTCAAACCAACTTAGTGAAATTTGGGTCCTGCAGCCGGATTTTGCTTTATCCTGGGCACAAACAGCTCATGGATTTTTATTTCCCTGAGTTTGCCACACAAATAAAAAGTTGTATCCGATACTTCAGATGCTTCAGACATGTTTTTAGCAGATAAGAGTCATATAAAATGAAATGCTAGACAGCACAACTTTTTCCACAAAGCTAGGTCAACCTCTGGTATTACATTTTATAATGTTACACAAAATGCACTTCCATATGAAAGTCTGCTGATTATCGAGGTTTGCTAATGTGCTTCATATTGCAAATCAAAGACAGTTCATGAAGGGAGTTGAGAATACTTCAGCAATTCAGTTCAAAGGGGTTGACCAAAATAAAATTATGCTTATTTTCATTGACATTTTTCACATGAACTGTATTTTCTTTGACAGAACATCTTTCCTTCAGCTCTGTATGGAAATTAGAGTTATGTTTTGCCCCTTAGAGACTGCCAAGCTATTAAATGTAGAATATGTTATTTCTAATTAGATTAAAGCTCCTTGCTTTCTTTCACTTACATACTCCAATATTTGAATATTTGGCTAGTTGCTTCAGGAGATGAAAAGACTAAAGGACCAGCCAAAACTGGTCCCTGGACTACAAGTCTGACTGACTCCTTCCCTCTGCTTCAGCACAGGGCAGTCAGATGTCTGAGTGTGCTCAGACTGAATCGTAACCTTGAATTCTCAGGGGTGGGAAGGGGAGTTGTGAGTGCTGATTAATGTCCAAGATGTCACTAGAACAATTTTTAACTTTCATTTTCTGTTGTAAAATAGTATTATATATAAAAAATATTTTTTAAAATACCAAATAAAAATGCTCATAATTATATATGACTTGTATATAAAGCCAGAGGTGATTTAATGTAGTGATTTTTTAAAAAACCTGGATTCTTAACATTCACATATAGTTTTCTCTCAAAATCTACCAAATAGCGTAGTCATTCTGACAATCACCCTTAGAAGTGGACTGGCTTCTTTTTCCTTTTGCACTCCTCTGTAAGGCCATATTATTGGAAAGACTTGCTCTTTACAGTTTGCTAATGCATAAAAGAAACTGCTCACATACAATAAACTAATATTTGGAAATGAATGCTGCTTAATGCTGTTGAAATAGCTCAGGGTCCTCTGAAAGCTTTTGTCTTTTACCTCTTCCCTTTCCATTTCTGCCAGTTTATGTCATTGTTCTTTTCTGTCTTGTGGCAAATCTTTGTGCTATTACTTATTTGAGCAGATATTCGTGAAAGGAAGATGTTTCTGGGTGATTTCAGATTTCTTTCTTTCCGCTGTCTTTCTGTCTGTCTTATGTTAGGCACCATCAAAATTTTCTGTACGCCAAGAAGGGGTGCTCCGTACCACACTAGAGAAGCTGATATACTCACAAGACCCATTAGTTGATTGGTGTGACCTCAGCAAGGGTAGTACCTGGAGTCAGTCCGTGTAGCTGAAGTGAATACGTCTTCAAAATATATATTAAGCAGGAGCTAATGAGATAAGAATTTCTGCTCTTAATGTTGTGTGCATTTTAGTTTATTTTTTTTCTGACAGGTAATGTTAACTATTTAACAAGATGCTGAGCTGGGTGGACCGCTTGTTTGTTTTATAATAGCAGCGTGTGGCCTTACAGTTCCGTTTTCAAATTCCTCCTTCCATAAAAAGCTGCTAACATGAAACATTTATCTCAGTGTTTTCTTTTAGGAGTAATCTTCTCATTTGTCTCCTGTTCCTAGATCAGTCAGTCCTTTTCTTTTCTCCTACAGGGTTACAAGTATATCGTCCAAGAAGGGGAGTGTTGTGGGAGGTGCCAGAAGACCGCCTGTGAGGAGCAGCTATCCCGGTCTCGGGGTGATGCAGATCCTCCTTTGCATGAGGTGAGGTGGCAGTGGTGTGGACACTTCCTCTTCTAGCAGAAATGCCCTGGAATTATTTTGTGTTCCATGGAAAAAGGTGAAGAAGATATGAGCTATTTCTTCTATACATCAAGCAGCGCTGAAAAAGAATGTTTTCGGGGGCATGTGACTTGGTTCTGACAAGGAAACCATCACCATCCTTTTCAGGCTCTAAGGAAGCAATGTTTTTGTGTAAAACTAGTAATTTCACAAATGGTAGCTCAAAAGAATATTAATGGGACGTGATGCTTCTCTGGCTGTAGGTTATTTGTTTAAATTATCCCAGTTAATTTGTATTACTCTGTGGATAGCAGGCAGATGGGGTAGTGGATTGCTTGAATTTCATAGTCTTATTCAGATAGGATACCCTATTTGGTACACACTTAACTATCAGGAAGTAAATGAGGATAGAAACATGAATTATTCTCTAGTTGCTAAAGATGATTGCTGCATATCAGATCAGACCACAGTGGTCCAGGCCACATTTGTTTTCTGCTCAAAATAACAGTTTATTTTCAGCAGTGTGCCTCTTTCCTTAGGATTCAAAGACCCAATGGGAAGTGAGTGCATGCAACAGCCATTTAAAAGGCACTGCAGATACCCTACCACCCTGGAAATCTATGTGGATATTTGTTTGTTTTCTTGCCTACATTTTTAATTCTTTCAGGTTATTTAGTTTGTTCCGTCCCTAAACCAACCACCCTTGGCAAGCCTTTGCCTGCCCCAGTAGCATTATATTGCTTAATCCTATGCAGAGCTTTGGGTTCAACGAAGGGAGGAACAGTAAGTCAAATATGTTTAAAATAATAGACCTTCTCTCCATCTTTTCTTCCCTAAGTGTTGTTCTGTATAATTTGTCTGCATTTTCATCTACATCTCACATTCATATATTTAATATTAATTTTTTAATTGCTTCTTTTACAAAGGCAGTCTGCTGTCTTCTAAAAAATTTTAATGCATCATTTTGCAGCCTGCCTCTTCCCTGATTTTACCAAGGGCATTTCTTAATGTGTATCAATATTCTTCTCTGCCTCATAAAACAAGCCTTCAGAAGGCCTATTTTAATGTTCCACTGTGTCTTACTGATTTCTGTTGTCCTAATGGAGTAATAGATCCTTATACTCTGCTGTCTCTTTCTTGCTGTGTCCTCTTTCAACTCTTTTGTCATTAACAAAGAACTAAGTATTTAACACGAGAGAAAAATATTCCCTAACTTTCTGAGCAAAGATGTTTGAATTTACTGGAGTTGGGGATCTGATTTTCACTTTTCTCTGTTCTTGAAGTGTATTCAGAGTATTAACAGCGGTAGTATACGGCTTCAAGGCTGTGATCAGCTCCTCCTAGCGTTGAACTGTAACAGCATCTTCTTTCTAGCCTGTGGTTAGGTCTCTTCCCACAATAGCACTTGAAGTTACCTCCTTGTTCTACCCATGGGTGCTTATAACCAGTAGGACTATCAACAGGATCCGGTCTGTTCTACATTTGCAAGTATTTTCAGGTCTAGAGCCTATTGCCAAAGCCTCCTTTGGGCTTAGTAGAGCTGATTTGCAGCAGGTTCCAGCAGAAAAAGGGCCAACTTGGCCACAGCACAATGCAGTGCAGCCAGCTACCGGGTAGCAAATGTAGATTTAAATGTAGTTGAGTGCTTTTTCTTCTTCACATGTTATTTTACCTGTCCCTTTATTTTCCACCTTAAGGATACCGCTGTAACTCCTATACTCTACAAACCACAAACAGCACACTGTTCTATAAACTGATTGTCACGGTAAGGGTTTGTAAACTGTTGAGTCATAGACTGTTCCTCATGAAGTAAATGCGCTTTTTGTGAACCAGCATGTTGGCTGTGGTGATCTTCCTGCTATCCAGTGGCACAAATACTGCTGCCTATATTTAATCCTTTTACAATTTCCCATCAGGTCGGCACGGAGTGGCGATCCCCCTCTAACCTATGCATTATCAATGAGTGTGTCCGGGTGAACAATGAGGTTTTTGTGCAGCAAAAGAATCTTTCTTGCTCTCACATGGATGTGCCTGACTGTCCAGAGGGAACTGAGCTACGTTGTGACCAAATAATAGACTGCTGTCCTTCCTGCAGATGTGGTAAGCTTTTGTGCATGACAAATGGAATCACTGGAGAATGAATCATCTCATGTGTTGATCTGTTTCTCAACAGCAATTTCAAAAGTGCATGTTATGCAAGTATAGCACTGCTTTGACACTCCTGTATAATTTAGACATTGAGTACAATAGCACCTTCTGCTATTACTTTCTCTTTCCAACTGATAGTCACTGTCTCCTCTTGAACTACTTGCTGTTGAAGCTGTTTTGCATTGCTTCAGAGACACATACCAGGCTATGTTTCTACAGCCCTAGCCTGCATTGTTAAGCATTTAAAAGAGGTCTTGAGATACTTTTGGCCTAGGAAGGTTCAACACTCTCCCCAGTGCCTGCTGCGAACAGGGAGTTTGCATGCGGCCATGTTGTCTTCTGTGTATCTCAGCATTGTGGCTGTGGCTATTGCCTATAATAGGCTTGGGTGAGAAGTCCAAATCGGAAGATTTGGCTAATTGTCTTCAGTCTGGGAAGACTCTTAGTCATGTTTAATTGACAAGTATATATGCAACTACAGGGTGAAGAGCTAGCAGTGGGAGGAGGAGCAGAAATGCGCACTGTAACTTGCAGAAAACCTCTCATCTTCTGAGAGTGCAAGGCTTGAACTGGAGGGGAAAACTTATACTGTACCATGTACTTGTCAAAAAAACAGCTCAGCAAGAGATATTTGGAGGTGGGATTCAGGGTAACTCTGACGAATTGCTACCTTTCAAGGTATAATGTAAGAGGGCTCACTTATGCTTCTTTACATTGAAACTGGATCTAAATGTCCTCAGCTGGAACTCTAATAAGTCAAAAAACATACCTGTGGTTTATTAAATCGTGGTAATGTCGTGATAATGGTAGTGCTAAATGGAATATTATCTTCTTTTTCAGTCCCCCTGAATGGTTGTCTTTTGAATGGCACTGTTATTGGGGTAAGACTTGGTTCCTTTTATTTGCTGTGATGATAAGATACTTAGATATATGAATGAAGTTTTGAAGAACGCAAACTTGCCAGAATACACAAAAGCATACAGGGCAGCTTTGTTCAGACAGAATCTCTGCAAGTCAGTCTTTGGGGTAAAAGCAACAGCGAGGGGCTCAGCATGTGTATGTCTAGTTCATGACACTGCCATAGTCTTCCTACATGACAATGAGTATCTCTGCAAAATGGGGACAGTAATGTTTCCTTATCTTGAAAGGATGCTTGAGAAAAGTGCTTAGAAACTGTGGTAATCTGTGTTGTGTGATGGCTTGCAGGCTACCAAACACACAGGAAACTATCTGTGAGGGATAATCTTGAGAATGATCCTTGCCCACTTCAGGGAAGCAAAAACTTCCCGTATTCTACCTAGAGGATAAGGCAGATTAAAAAAGGATGGAGACTCTTGCTCCACCTGTGTGGAAGGAGGGGTATCCCTCCTTGGCTATTAGCAGGAACAGGAAAACTGAGCTTCCTCACTGTTTGACCTCTGTCCCCTTTCAAGATCCCTGCTGATATGCCCTCAGAGGAAATTTTTTCTCAACTGCATATTTAATGGATAGATTAAGACATGCTTAACCCAGCCCATGACAGTGGGAATGATGGGACTTAAGCATCTGATCTCATTTATGCCGAATTTATCTTTGGAGAGCTCTGTCAATTGTCCATTGTTTCTCTAAATCCATATTCTGGCAGCACCTCTGGTGTCAAAAAGCTCTAAATATTCTCATCATCCCCCAGGGAAACAGGTCTTCTTTAGTCTTTTAACTTAGCTTTTAACCTATGTATTCCTGCATTGTCAATGTATGTCTTCCTTTTTCATGTATTTAAAAGGTAAGTTTACCCAAATCTCCTTGGACTTTTGAGGTATGGCAGAGAGAACCTTTCTCCATCTATTTCTTCTGGGTTTGATTTTTTTTTTTTCCCCCATAGTTGATAGGCATAAGTTTATCAGTTTGTTAGAGCTAAAGCCCTGTCATCAAGCATCCACCTTCTGTATGGGGATTACTTCCCTATAGAATTAAATCCAAGGAATAACTCTGCCTTTGTCAGAGCACTGGGAGAAAGGTTTTAAAGTGGTAAAATCTGAAATAATCCACTTTCTCTTTGATTCCTCTATTTGTCTCCTCTATAATATATTGACAAAACTAGTTGTGGCATTTTATAAAGACCATACTTGTAGAGAATGTCATGCAGGGTAACAATTGCTAGCTCCTGCCACCTTCTGTTATATAGGATATGCATATATATATNNNNTTTTGAAACAAAATGTAATGTTGAAGGCAAAATGAGAAGTATCTGTATTTTGAAGACTTAAAATTAAAATATTTCGGCTTCTACAATATTGAAAAAAATTCCTATCTTAATAAAATTTTCCCAGTTTGGAATGAATTCATAAAGTGTTTCAGCTGACACAGAACTACATTTTGACCCGTTCTTATTTGCTATCTGTTTATATATAAAAACTGTCTTTAAAATGTTTTTCTTTTCTTTTTTTTTTCCTCCCCTTTTAATGCAGATTTTAAAATGTGTTATTTTTCTTCCTGACAATTGGTCATTTTATCAACCTACCAGTGCGAGGTTTGAGGGTGTAGGTAGGCCCCAGCTGTTA
Organism: Pandion haliaetus; assembly: GCA_013401275.1. NCBI lineage: Eukaryota > Metazoa > Chordata > Aves > Accipitriformes > Pandionidae > Pandion > Pandion haliaetus. The sequence goes on along the minus strand of VYZV01027420.1, from coordinate 40,586 downwards.
CGTTACTTCTGTGCTCTTGCTGTTGCAAATGTCAAGCATTACTGAAGTTAGCATTTGACAACGCAGTTACCAAAATATTTTCTCAGGATGGAGAGTGTAAAATCCGAGTTGAGGTATAATCTTGGAAGATTTCTAAACAAAGTGGCCATTTTAATTTAAAAAAATAATTAGAGCTTATATTAGAACTTGTCTTAAATTAATGAACTTTTCAATTAAACTAGCTTCATTTAATGACTTACTGTAAGCTAACTAGCTATATGTCTGAAAACTTTTGAGCAGCTGGTGTTGCTACAGCTTTGTCTTAAACTATTCTCTACTTCAATGACTCTTCCAGAGTTCTGGTCAGGAAGGAAGATGTGGTGTCCACAGAAGTTTATACTTCCTGGATTTCAAAACCTTTATTCTGTGTCCTTTAAGAATAGGATTCAAGTTTCATTTTATATCAAGGGAAAACTTTGCTCCATTAACTCATTCACTGAATAGTTCCAAGTTTTGAGTCTTTTACTGCAGTTCTGTTAACTGGCTGTGTCCTTAATCCCTTTACATTTTTGTCTTGTATCTGGTTACCAATATTATATTCCAGTAATTTGGTGTATTGCATTCACTCTGCTGTTCTTAACAATGCTGTGGGCTTTAACTGCAGACTTCCAAGCAGGTGGCTGTATTTACCAAATGGATTATCTATATCACTCATCTGTTTTCCCAGGCTTTTACTGAGTGGTGTTTTTGAAGGAGATCTGAGTAGATTTGGGCTTTATGCAGGTTATTTTGGTTCCACTGACTAACACTGGGGTAGCAGATGTTGACATTTCATTCTAAGTTAGCCAAGAAAACACATGATAGGTGTATTATATAAAGGGAAAAAGATGTATCAATCCATTGTTCCACTCATTTCTGTAATGCTAAGATATGTTTGTTCAGAGAAAGCCATTGTTAAAGCCATTTGCATACTGATCCCTAAATACATTAAATAAATACCATAGAACTAAGGTGTGACGCAAACTTTGGATCAAGGTAAGATATTCCGCCAAAAGGTCAAGGCACTTGCGTGTGAGGATTTTGTTTCAACATGTCTCTAGTAAGCCCTATGTTCCTGCCTGTAACAGTGCTTTTATTATAAACTCAACTTTATCTACCTTTTTTGTATTTAATTGGAATGTTGGAACTATTAGAATATCCAATGAGAATATCAATTGTAATATCGATTGTGGCTTTATAGACCCTTTCTTCATGATGTGAAAGCCGAGAGCTACTGAGGAATTCTGTGATAAGCATTTACTTTTAGAGGGCCTGAATTCAGTACGATTATGATAGTAAACAGAACAAACCCAAACATATTTTGAAACAGGTCAACACAATGAGGACATCTCCCAGATTTGCGAAGCTTTTGTGTGTACATGCACATGCACGTGTGGAGCTACTAACCTGTAGAGCAATGCTAGTGTCAGTGGATTGAATGCCCTTGTAAAGCCATGTAGTCTGTACTAGAACTATCACTCTGGTGTCTGAATGCTTTCCATTGTTAAGAGTAAACAAGAAGTCTGGATTTTCATATGACATTTCCTATCTGTCCTCTCCCATTGGAAAATGTCACACGTGCATCCATTAAGGTCTTTTAATCCTCCAGATTAATGACCTGATGCTCACTATAAAAGGTTAAACTGAGAAAGATGATGAGTCCCGTGTTGAGGTCTCAAGATGAGTTATTAAAAGACAGGGATCTCCCTATTGGTATTAGCACCTCTCTTGCATTGTAAGTGGAGGATCTTTTTTCTAGACCTCCACAAACAAGAAAAAAGTCATTGCTACTACTGGTGCTTTATAGAAAACACTGAGGCCTGAGGACCTCTGTTGTGCTGGGGTGCAGAGTAAGAATGTAATTAAAATTCTTTAATCTTTAATCAGAACATTTGTCCTTCAGTGTATATGTATTGGCTCTGAACTACCCGTTACCTTTATGCTGTTACTCTGGCCAGCTTCTTGGATTTGCTCTATTTGTTCCGTTCCATGAGTGTTTATTAGTATGGAACAAGAAAAATGGAATTTGAAGATCTACGTAGTATGTACCATGGGAAATTCCTGTTCCAAATGAAGTCAACAGCACCATTCCATTGACTTTTGAAGCAAAACTCGATGCTTTTTTAATCTAGTAATATTCAATGTCTGTTAACCTTTTTTATTAGGTTTTAGAAGTTCTTTGGGAAAATCTTGAGTAGACTCCTCCCATTTCGTCCCTTCAACCATAGTGGTTTGTTATTTTGGGGCTGAAATGAAAGGCTGTGCACTTGGGAGGCAGAAAGACTGTATTTAGAATTCTTTTCAGTGCTAGGAATTAAATTACTAGCTCCACATTCTTTTGTTTCCCATTTAATAGTTTGGCATTTTTGCTCTACATTTTAAAAGCCATTTTTTCCAGCTTTGAAAAGGTGGTGGGATCCAGCAAACAAGGTGCTGGCAAAGAGCGCAGGGAATTTAATTTTTTTTGCCAGCTCAGCCACCAATTTGCTTGTTACTGTGGACAAGTCCATTTCTTCACTCAGTAATTCTGTTTCTGGTTTTGTTTTTCTTTCTCCTTTCTCAATTTTAAGCTTTTAGGCCTCTTCAGATTCTAAGCAGTATTATTACAAGAACAATAACATGTAACTTCAGCCCATGATCTGTGGGTTGTGATCGTTCAAAAACAAAAACTTGTTGGTAAACCAGTTCACTACACTCAGGAAAAATAAACTGGTGGCAACCACCTAACGTATAGTCAGGATAGCTCATGACAAAATCTTCCTCATCACTTTCAGTGATTCCCTTCTTGCTTGCTAGCTTTGTAAGAAATGAAGTAAAAAATGTCAATGCCATTTCACAGATTAAGGAATTCTAAAGGGCTTACTTGAAAAATAGCCTTATGCTATGCTGCTTGTTGTGGAATTACAGATGCAAAAATTTAGGTCTCTGGAAAATAGTGGCATCGGTTTTCTGTTTTCTCTTGCAAAGAATTGTAATGCAAGATTTAATGTAAGAGATTTAACTGAGATAAAATTTCTCATTTACTTGAGTTTTGCTGAAGAGATAGTCACTGATTTACAAACTGCTTCTAATGTTTCAGCCATGGAGACACCTGATGGTGGATCAATGCACAACATGTCTCTGCTCCCTCCAGTCAACATCTTCTCGAAGATATACTCTGACATGCACAAAATTAAGCTGTGAACCATGTCCAATAGTAAGTGCAAGTGGTCTGGATGTTCTGGTTAAGAATGTGTCTGATGAGAAGGTCATGTTCTTCATTGTATACAGCAGTTCATGTTCTGTACAACTCGGGACCTGTTGCCTTTCTTGAAGTTTTTCTGAGAAGTCATGGCCCTGTATTTTCCTTTACCTGAATTAGATGAACTATACCAAATATGATCTAAATCCACAGTGTAGGAAAGGTAACTTTTCACAGCGCTCAGGTCCACACGCACGTTTTATTGTGTGTTTTAGACTACATACCTTTAGGGCAAAATAAGGTTTGGCAAATCTTTGCAACAGGAACTGCTCTGTCTCCTTTCCTACAGTATTATCTGTCCCTCCAGGGACCAGCAGCTCTGCCAGATCTCCGTGCTTCAGGGCTTTCCTATGACTGTTCCAAATTGTCCAGTAGCTGGGCTCAATAATATTTATTTCTGTCTGGTTCCCAGCCATGCCTTAGGTGATTTGAGGTGATTGTCTCCATCAGTTCCACTGGCCTTTTTGAAGTCTTTGCTGCTGGTGTGCTGCCATCGTCTGCAAGGAATGAGTTTGGCTGGGAAAGCCAGAGACAAATAGCTCCCATTTTTACTCCACTGACCAACAGTATGACTGGAGTGCCTGGCTAGTTCTGCTCAATCATGTAGTTTTCTAAGCAAGTTGCAGAGCCTGGCTTAATCTCCCTCTGTCCAAGGAGCACAGACCAGCAGCTAAGTTTTACAGAAAAAGGCTTAAATGCCCCTTCCTCTTCTGCCTTTCCCTGGATAATGGACGGAGCCCAGTGGGCCCAACCAAACCCAGAGCCTGTGCAAGCAGTGGCCATTGCACCAAAAGCCACATCTCTAACATGATGATACAGGATTTCCAGCTGATATTGAGGAGAGGCATACATTGATAGGGTCCATGCAAAAGAGAGGGACAGGGTTTTGGATGAGTCCAGTTTTCAATCCCTAAGTTGAACTGGAAAGGGCAATGTAGACAGTCAATTTTCCATGGTTTCATCTGTGCTAATAAACTAAACAGAGCGAGACTGCAGGCTCAAATTCTGTCCTGAAACCACTTATCTTCAAGAATTGTCAGCAGTGTCCCAGCTGGCCTGTTCTAACTAGCAAACTTCCAAATAATGCCCAGGCACAGGTCAGTGGTTAGGACAACACAAGGCCAGCCTGCTTTGTGGAGAGAATGCAGTTTAGACATATATACGTTTCACTTGTCTGCAGCACCAGAAAACTGGCCTTGACCCCCTTTATTTGCTAGTATGGATATAGCCTGTGACAAAAGGGAGAATCTTGGAACACTTTCTGTGGTTCTGGACCCTAATATCACCCCTCCTGTAAGGTAGGATTACAGACACAGGCTTCTGAAAGGAAAATAAATGGCCAAGCTCAGTGCTGAGCATCTTCCTCACTTCCACAAAATATAACCTGGCAGATCAATAAAAAACCCCCTCAGATACACTAGAATGAATCTGTGGCCAGAAACGTGTGCATATGTATGTTCCCACACAAAAATACACAAACATCAATTCTTGCTTTTCAATGCAAGAAGCCAGCTGTAGAAATTAAAGGTAGAGGAATCAATAAAATACATGGTAAAAAAAATGGGGAAACATTCCTCTCCTTCTTCTTTTACCACCCACACAATTCCCAAACAGTTCCTTTCCCCCACCTGACCCAAAAGTACAGACTAAACAAAAAAACCCTGAAGAAAGGGCAATTTCCAGTTGGGCTTATTAAGCACTACGAACTTGTGTTTAGGAGATGTGCAGCTACCCAAGGGAGGTTGCAGGTCTAGGTGTATGTATCCCTTTGTAGCCACTGTAATGAATCTGTGGAGCTTGAGGGGAAAAAAAATATCAAATAAGATACAGAATGTCTTCATCCCCCTAAGGCCAGTGGGATTCATACACATACTTGGGATCTTTTCTGTCTCAGAGTTATTGGTTTCATGGTATACCCAGGTTAAAAGCAATTCCTTCATAATGGAATAAAATCATGGGTTAAGAGTATGTACTCTCTCAGGAGCACCTGCTTTCTACTGGATGCTGAAGCTGTGAAAGAAATGTGCTGGTAATTGAAGCGCAGCCAACTGCAGTGTATTCTGCTCATCAGGGTCATTTTTTTTTGTCATTTTATGACCTACTTTAGGTGCTTGCGTTTTTTGCTAGTAGAGCAAGTTCACCTAAATAACAATGAATTATGTTTTCTTTCAATGATTGAATAGTAACCCCCCACCCTCCCTAAATTCTTTTTCTATAAAAACCATATGAATAACATGCATGCCTTCGCTCAAGCAGAAAGTGTTTGTTGTCTTAAAAATGTTCAGATCATCATAAGCAGCTGTTGGTTCTGTGTAGCAGCTGGAGACATTACTGTGGGACACTTCATGTGTTAACTCAGTTCCTTTCTGGTTGTTTTTTTTTTTTCTCTTTCCATTATCCACTCTATACCTTTCTTCTTCTCCATATAGTATTGCTCATTCTCCCACGGTCCTTTCCCTGCCACTGATTTTTTTCCTTCCTGTGCCATTTGTGGGGCTCCATTATTCCTCTTTTCTTTCTCTCCTTTTTCATTTTATTGTCTCATACCCTCTCTGATGCTCTTTTTACTTGTTTTATCAGGCCATTTTCTTTTTCTTTCCATAGTCCAAATTTTCCACCTTAGCCTTATTTTCCCCTTTCTCTGCCCACTGCTTACTGGTTATCTTGCCCTTTTCTCCTAGTTTAAGGACTTCAAACTTCTTTTCCAAGTTGCACTGTGTAGTATTCATTAGCTTTACAGAGAAGCTCCTGCACACCACAAACGCGAACTGTATGTCACCCAAAATATTTTAATAAGTTTCTTACTCTCTCCTACTGTCATGTGTTTAGTGGACCTGACCTTGCAACTGTTATAGTCAAATAATATTGAATTCAGTGGATGCAGGAGGCTTTGTACTTGGAAATAAACTTCTCTCCCTATTGTATAATAAATCAGTACAAGGATTAATGCTAGCCTTTATAAAACAAAAAAAAAAAGTATGCAACGGACTAGATTAAGGTAATCTAGTCCTACGGTTTAAAAAAAAAGCATTCTGCTGGCTATCGCTTTGTCCATTGATTTCCCACCCTCCCCAGCCCCCCCAAGCCCCTCTACAAATAAATGTAGGAAGCATGCTTAAAACAAAATAAACCCATAAAAATGTCCTTTACCTTCTAGAATTACAGAAGGCAAGAAATCCCCGGCTCTTGCTGTGGAAAATGTGTGCCAACTTCATGTGGCATTAGGCTGAGAGATGGAAGGCTTAAATACCTTCAGGTAAGTATTAAGCACTCTTTTATTCATAAGTAAATATAAAAGTAGCATAGACTTCTGGTGAACCCAAGAAAAGTGCAATTTTTTTCCTCCTTTTTGGTTAGGCAGCATGGTATTACTAGTGCCTTTTCTTTTGTACCTCAGAACAGTTTCTCAAGGAAGTTTTTGTTGTTGTTGTTTGCAAATGAAAAAAAGGCAACCTCATACCACAGTGCAAAATTCTAGAGTGACATTCTAGATATGCCTGCAAGCATGAATATTATCAAGGAACTTTAACTGGAATATGAGCTCAAACAACTACTTAAATGAAATTAAAAACCTAATTTTAAGTGAGATGAGAAATGGATAATTTAATTCGAAAATGTGAATTTTGAAAAATTTCTCTAGCACAATAAGTTCTTAAACAGGAGTGGATATTTTTCTGGTTAAAATACATCAGCTTGTCACAAGAAACAGTATATAACACTTTGTTTGATTCCATTCCTGAGCTAAGATTTAGATGGGGAGAGTATGGGAAGATCAACGAAACTGGTCAAGGGTCTAGAGCACAAGTCCTGTGAAGATCGGCTGAGGGAACTGGGGTGGTTTAGCCTGGAGAAAAGGAGGCTGAGGGGAGACCTTATCGCACTCTACAACTACCTGAAAGGAGGTTGTAGTGAGGTGGGTGCTGGTCTCTTCTATCAGGTGGCTGGTGATAGGACGAGAGGAAATGGCCTCAAGTTGCGGCAGGGGAGGTTTAGATTGGATATTAGGAAAAATTTCTTTACTGAAGGGGTTGTCAGGCATTGGAACAGGCTGCCCAGGGAAGTGGTTGAATCACCATTCCTGGAGGTATTCAAAAGATGTGTACACGTTGTGCTTAGGGACATGGTTTAGTGGTGGACTTGGTAGTGCTAGGTTAATGGTTGGACTTGATGATCTTAAGGGTCTTTTCCAACCTAAATGTTTCTATGATTCTATGTGGGGGTGGGTGTATGGTTTTATGTATTTTTTTTTTTTTAAGAAGCTCCCAACTCACCCAAGTTAAATATTCATATATATGTCTCTAAAAAACAATTCATAGGCTGAACTCCCAAGTTTCTCAGTTAGACAATTTTCTTTTTTAAGTTAATGGAAATTTCTTCCCTGTTAAAAGCTGAAAAAGGTCAGGCTTTGGCAGTCTTGACTGAGCTGTAATCACTATGGCTATGGAAGTAAACAGAAGATGACAACTTTGTTGATAAACAATTTTGTTTACTAAACATTCCCATGTTTTATAAACTTCACCACCATGGTACTTTAACTGATATATCAGTAGAGGAATTGTCAGGTTGTGTAGTATCCTGAAAATGTACTGTCCCATGTTGTTTCTGTGTAAAGCTAACAGCCCTTCAATCTTTACAGCCAAATGAATCACTTCAGGATGGCTGCGATAATCACTCCTGCAAAGTAAATGAGAAAGGGGAATTTATCTGGGAAAGGAGAATCACTGGCTGTCCTCCATTTGATTCCAGAAGATGTCTGGCTGAAGGAGTAAGTAGTGAAATGGGTCCTGTTTCCACATTTCCTAATAGACTCTGTCATGGTTATGGTTCTGTATATAGGTACCTTATGTGTATTAGGATGGGAAACCCAACCCTCTCAACCCTCTCCCAGAACCTTGGCTAAACTGAATTTGAACTTTCTCTGAAATTCAGAAAAATGTAAGTTTTCTTTATTTTAAAATATATGCAGCTTTTATGTGGGACTGTACTGCAGGAAAGATGCTGAGCTTGCAGTAATTCTGTTCCATATGAAGCAGCAAACGTAAGAAAATGGTTGTTCTAACAATGTTTTTAGTTTACTATCCAGAACAAAACTGTGTGGATAATTACACGACCTGAGAAGGCAGTTGGATAAGCCTCTTTTTTTCCTATGAATATGTATATGAAATGCTAAGACATTTTTTCTCTACCCTTGCATGAGGTTAGGGAAAGGAATTTTCACAATGCTGTAGGAAGAGCTCAAACTTCCAAATCACTATAGCACACACAGTTTTGTTATACAAAGAAAGATTTAGAAAAATGCTGGATTATATTACAGGCTTGGAGTTATTATCATGTTCTAAAGGTCTTAATTGAAAAATCAAGGAAGAATAGTTTACTTTTTAACCAGAACTTCCCAAACTGCATTTATTCTCCTCACATCAAATAAATTGAAGTATTTCAGCTGTAAAACTAGTGGTTTTCTTCTAGTTACAGATGCAAAGTTTAGGTTTTTTAAGCAAAAAAGCCTCCAAACTTTTGCATGTAAGTTCAGGTGTTTAATACAACAATGGCATCACCCTGCAGTATAAATATTTCTCCATTTTTCCTTTCACTGTGGGTTGCCAGTAATTTCCCACCATACATATATTTCTGAGAATTATTTTCATGGTTGTAATGAAACAAGAAAATAAAATTTTTGGCTGCTAAAACTTATTTGACAGATGTGATATTTTATGATGATTTGCCTGTACATTTTCAGCTGTTGTGGAATAGGCATGCTTTCATCTATATTGCTAAAAAAATCAAGAGGGACTGTTTAACTTCCTTTCTTAAACAGGCATAAGACTTGAATGCTATTGGTTTTATCACTCTGGTTCCCAGGAATTTATTTGTATTCAATGTCTTTACTTTAGAAAGCTCCTAATATAAGATGAAAGCAATATTTTCAGCTGTTGAATTTGCTAATAGAGTAAATTATTTCCAAACAGCTATCAACAAATACAATCACAACTTCAAAACCTTAAAATGGAGAGAGAGATGTTACTAATTAGATTTATATTACTAATGTAGATTTATATTTTTGTACAATATAGAAATATAATTTGCTTGCCTAATACCCTGTTTTACACATCCCTTTGTATTCTTCCAGCAGAATAAATGTGGAAAAACATTTACTTCTTACTTGTGCTAAAAAGAAGTTTGTTTGTTTTATTGTTTTAGGGCAGAATTGCAAAAATTGGCAATACCTGCTGTGACACATGTAAGTAAATAAGCCAAAAGTCTTGTATGTAAATTGCAGAGTGTAAGCTACTGGGTAAGAAGCTACGGTTTGCATAAGACACAGTTTAATGAAACAGAGCTAAGCAATGTGGTTAATATAAACTATCGAACAAGTCCGCTCTCTGATTGGGATACTGCTGTCATGTTTTGTCCACTAGAACACATGTTTTGACAGTATTCACAAGTACTTTGAAAGAAATAGATACTCTCCACATTTTATGCAGATGTTAATTATTAATGTTTTATTTTATTGTTCATCTAAAGATAACAGGAACAGTATTGCACGCACAGGTTGACAAGTCACATAACGTGATACTGAATATGTGAGGCAAGCACTTCATGAATAATCAATTAACTTAAAATGAATTTAGCAAAAAAACCCTGGTGGCAGTAATGTAATTTTGATTGGTTTTTGATAATGTAATAACCAAAAAATGGTAGGGGAAATGCTTGTCAAAGGTGCATTCCTATTGAACAGCCTGACTGCATCTTAAATTTGGCAGTTTAGGACTCAGTCCCGCAACTCTTAATTTCATGCATTGTTGTGTAGATAATCCAAATGTCAGTCAGGGTGTAAGCATAGGAAGGGTTTGCTTACATGAGGAAGAATTGCAGGGTTGGGTTCTCATTTCTAAAATGAATCTCTGATGCTTTTGTGAACAGACAACCTCTCAGTTTTCTCCTTTGTAAGTAAAAACTTAATAATACTGTAGCTCATTTAAAATAATAATAATAAAAAAAAGATAAGATTGATATTCTCTTTTAAGGTCAGAATATCAACATCTTGCCTGTGTTCCATTATGTCCTTTTTTTTTTTTTATTCCCCCCTCTGTGCATGTGCTGTTAAATAAAAGATGGCCAGCATAGCAACCCATCACCACACTGGCACAGTAACTGCTGTAATAATACCCCTGATGAAGGATGTTAACTCCTAGAGAGTCTGCAGCCATTACCTGTCTTGTATAATCACTGAGTTCTGGCTTGAGAAGTAGAAGTCAGAAAGCTATTGAGATAGACTGTCATCAAATAGCTCAAACAGGTAATTTAGTTAAGAGAGCGTTAATCTGCCAGGCTTCAAGTAAGGAATACTGAGAATTATTTATTAACAAAAACACATATTAAGATTTAAAAGACAGGGTAGTGGGCTCTGCTGATTGAGAATGCCTATCACTGCAACTGAGGAAAGGAGAAACCCAGTTCCAGATGGGCACAGCTCAATACATATGTTTAACAGTTATAGTGAATTAAAAGTGATACCTCCTTGCAGCAGCAAAAGCAAACTGATGTAAGTGAAATATTATGTGCCTAAAAATGCCCATATTGTATGGGCCTTCAAATCCTTATTCCCATTGAAGTTTGCTTGGATATAGCTCAAAACTGAAAAATCCCGTATTAGAGCGCAGTCCTATTCCTGGTCGCTTCTCTATTCAGGGCCCTTCATAAGGAAAAAGCCAACATATTGCATCCAGCCAACTAACCATGGGTTGCCAATTGAAGGATGGTGATTAACACATAGCTTTGAATCAAGCAGATACTTCTAGATACCAAACTCTCTTTCTCTCTCCTCTGTATTTATATCTTTCCACCAGGGCACTCAGTAGCAACATGCGGTCTGTTACATACTCTACAGGGAACACCAAGGCTTGGCAAAGCTACTGTAAAACCAGAGTAATTTAATTATTCTTAAAAGTCAGATAAGAAAATAACCAGTTTCTTATGGGGACAGAGGCTTAGATATAGGTTACATTGCCTTCCCAGGTCTTGAGAGAGTTTGTCTTTTGGACACCTCAGTACCATAAAGAATTGGGCAAAGAACTTGTTCTCTCAAGTTCAAAGCACAGTTCAGGCTGATGTTTTTGGTTCAGTAGAGTCCTACATAGCTTTGAGTAAAGGTTGCGTAAGAAGCCAGTTTCCCTTTCTATGTTATGCCTTGGCAATTGGAATTCATTAGTGTGTCTGAGGGCATTGTTCCAGGTTTTAAGTATGAAGGAGCACATAAGTGAACAGGTTTATTTTCTCATTGGTTTTTTGTGGTACTAGTAAAGGACTTGAATATTTGCAAAGGATATTCCTTATTTTCCCACTAAACAAAGAAGTTGCATCTCTGCTTCTTACCTCTTTTCCCTGTTGATCTCAATTACATGTGTCTTGTGAGGTTACAAGCACTTGCCTTTGCAAAGGAGGCACAGTCTACAAAAAAAAAGTAGATGAGAGTAGTAAAGTAACTCGAGAACAAGTCAGGAAGTCAGGATCAAAAAGGCGATGAAGCTGTGTTGAGGTCTGATGACAATTATTTTGTTTGGGGCTTTCAGTTGTGTGGACACAATTGTGTATTCCTTCCAGGTGGACAAATTTTATCAAATGAGTTGGTGAAATCATTAAAAGAGAATTGGCAGTTTCAGCCCTGGAGCCAGAAACACTTCAAACTTTGGTTTTTTTTTTTTTTTTTTTCAATAATGAAATGTAAAGCCTTAGCAAGGCACAGAGCCAATTTGGTACTAACATTCCCATGCAAAAGGTATTGAAATCTGTTTGCTGCTGGGAAGGTGGATACATTTCTCTTCAATGTATGTATCTACTTAGTTGTGCAGTTGGCCAGCTGAATTCCTTCAGCTCTCTGAAATGCTGCTGTGTAGTATGTAAAAAATAGTCCAGTATTCTGGTAAATATATAAATTCCATGGGTGAGCTAGAAATGAGTAAAAGTAGGAGCCTGTCTTTACACAGACGCATAGCACAATATTAACACTACAAAGAACTGCTGTTTGCAGTGCATAAAATATCCACTTAAAAAAAACATTAGTTCCTTCACAAGTCTTTAGGTGTGGACCAAAACAGACAAGTGTTCGGAACAAAATATTCTGGATTAGTCTGTATTTGAGCATGTTAACGGCAAGGTTCCCTTTGAAAGTGGAGGAGCAGAGTCACTGTCAAATACCACAATTAACAGGTCATAGCAAACCAACCTCACTTCACAAAGAGAGATCAGCAGATTCCCTGAGCTTGGACCCTCCGCACATAACAAATCCAGACCTACTGCCTCCTGTGTGGATTTCTTGTTAGATGGAAAAAAACAGGGAGAATTTACCTAACACTAAGAGCAAAAGGTATTGAAAAACAAATTTGAGAGTATTTCGTGACGTACTGAAGACAGTGGAAAAGTTCCCATTGACCCAAAGTTAGATTTTCGCAGAATTATTTTTCTGATTTTTTTTTTTCCTAGTTTTTCTTTTTGCCATGTTAGTTTTCTGCAAAATCCACCACACATGCAAGGACTGTTAGGAGTTGTCAGATCTAGAAGCCCAACAGAGGCGAGGCTGCCACAGCTCCGTGTCACCAGGTCCAGGCAAGAGCGAGGCTGAGGATGTATCCCAAGAGGCACACAGGCAAACACATGTATACAACATGCACACACACATTTTTTACGTACACACACACACACAGAAACACTCAGTACTCTGGCAAACACAAACAGCACCCACATTTTCATCCTGATCTCCTCTCTGGCTGATAGGATGAAGATCTTTAGTGGTCTTAGGCACTCACTCTGTCCAGTAACTGGTCCTGCATCCCTGCTAACCTAGACTCATGGGTCCTATGATCTGTGGTCCAATTCCGGTTGCTGGCACTTACGCCTCTGTACACACACATCCACACAGAACAGAGTCCATCACCCAGGACAAGTAGTTAGAAATGGAGTTTAATAAGAAGACAGGACAGACTGCAGTGATGAAACATAGGGCAAGGTCGGACAAAAGTATGAACCAGTAGCTGTATAACATGCAGTCAGCTCCCCTTATGCCTTTATCCATCCATTTTCCCATGCTTGTTCCTCACCAAACCACCTTAATCTCTCTCTTGCCCCACCTTGGTTCCTCCCCTAAAAATCCCATGGTAAGTCAGTCTTGTAGAATCCCAAGATGTTCTCCCTTAGCATAGCATAAGGAGTCCCACAGAGTCTTGATGGCAGTGACACATCTCAGTCTCTAAGGTAATCTGGAGAGCTGCTCCCACTGACTCATCTTGAGAAGCATCATCCCAAGACAATGGGATCTCTCTCCTGTGACAGCCCCAGGAATAGCCAGGTCAGGGTGCTCTGTTTCTCTGATTAGGTTATTTGAGTTCCCTTGTGTGTCATCTTTTTCCTGTGCACCTGCTTGCCCAATGTACTGTTGAACTGTCTTTAAAAAGAGAGTTATTCAACACAGAAACAAACAGGTAAAAGGCAGACATTAGGTGGCAAAGTGACTTTAAAAAGAAGCAGTCAATTGTAAAGAAACATGATGGAAACCCTGCTCTCCAATGGAATTTTAGGGCTGTAGTGTGATAGAGCCACACAGCTCTACATTAATTACTCTAAGGAGACACACTTAATTCTCATGCTAGGGATCTTTCCAGCAATGAAATCTCACTAACAGCAATTTCAGTAATAAGGGTAAGGGAGTTAAAAGCAATTGTCAGCACTGTCAAACACTTTTTTTTTTTTTTTTTAATTTCATAGGTGTGGAAGTGGAATGTCGACCAGTGAGTACCAGACTGCAGTATACAAGTATCAATGGATGTGTGGCTGAGAAGGAAGTGCCTATTTCTCATTGTGAGGTAAGTAACAAAAGCAAACCTAACCCCCTGCCCCAGGAGCTGCCCTTGCCCCCTTTCTGTCTTCCGCAAGGGAAACCTTTGCCTGCGCTATGGCTTCACTTCAGTAAGTGGCGCATCAGTTTCTGTCCTTCTCATTAATTTACTCAAACAGTATAAATCTCATTGGCATTTATTTCCTAAGGTAATTTGGTGATCCTGAATTTTCCCTATTCAAGCCAACATGCAAAAGGGCATGTACACTAAGGCATAAAGGCTTTGTTTATACCCCTCTCATTTGCTTCCATCAGAAGCCTATCTCTCTTCAGGCTCTGAAGTTATGAAACTGTAAATAGTTATTTAGATGTGTGATACTTTCACAGACACTTAAACTTGAGCACTATGATTGGACTCTGTGTTCTATAAGCTCTATGACTTCTCCATTAGTCTGCACGCTAAGCTGTTGTGTTCTGCATATCTTGTGTTTTTCTTCCATAATCACACCAAAAGTTTAATTTCCTGCCTATCACTGTTTACACCTTATAGAACAAATTCCATTTGAAACAGGAGCATGGCTTCCCTTCTGGATGTTCCCATCTCTCTGAGATTGGGAACTGAAGATGACATTCTCTTCCCAGGCTGGGTTGTAGCAGGACAACTGCTCAGTCTGAGATAAACATGTTTCATACAGGGATTGTATACAACCCTTGTACACAATCCAGACTATGGCATGCAAGGATGTCAAGTCAAGAACATGGCTTGCACCCAGCCCCTTGAGTATTCCCTTTAGTTAAGGCAGTAGGCAAAATGAGTCTCTGTCTTTCCCATGGCTACTGGGAAAAGAATGGGAACAGGGGAGAGAAGTATTAACAGCATACATGCCCAGGCTTTTCACATAGCTACCTGGCGAAGGGCCTTCTTTTGCTACACAAGTCTTAATAATATTGAGTAGAAGCTTTAACAACAACAAACCACTTACCTTTCATTAAAAAAAAATAAAATTCTTGACCTCTTGTCCTGTCCACAAAGTCAGTGGTAATCAGGTCTGTAGCCATAAAGTTATATGTATTGAAGTTTCCCCTGCAAAAGTACAGATTTTATTTTGTGAATCTGACCATATATTGAGTAAACTAAATACTCCTGCTATAGCTGGTATTGAGTACAGGTTTTCTGAAGTCATTTCTGATAACGCTATGCAATTTTTTTTGCATTAATCTCAGAAATAAGAGTGCAGAGCTGCAAAAAAAAATCTGAACTCTGACAGAGTTTGATGTGGGGCCATTTGTTTTTACATCATGAAAGCATACATCTGCAGGCATTGACAGCTCGGTCTGAATTAGTAAAGTGGACAGACAAGTAGAACAAGGAAAAATAGCAACCAGCAGGACTACAATGGATGTGTAGCTTGCAAAATTTGGGCTAAAGCACTTTCTGAATGCATGATCTCATACAGCTGAGATGATAACCATATGTGCTTAGAAGCCAACACAATAGCCCTGGACATAAGTCTATAATTTAAAATATCATAGGTGTTTTCGGGTGACTGGTTCCTTCACCTCTCCCTTGTTATGCTTATGCTCATGAGACATTACTCGTTGACCAGCACCCCACACTCTGGAATCAGATACCTGAGTCTGTGGTTTACAGCAGAGCACGGAACTCCAGGTGAAGTTGTCCATGGACTTTTTGAAGGGAAGAAGCTGGATTCTGATTGCACTGGTCTGGCACTGTTCAAACTTGGTATCTCTTTTTTTCCATTCAGGGCAAGTGCAGAAGCAATACCAGATACTCTGCTCAGACAGGGAAATGGGAAGACCTGTGCAGCTGCTGTACAGCCACTCAAACCACCATAGTCACGATCCCCCTCCGGTGTGCCAATGGGACAGTGGTGCAGCATTACATCCCTTCTGCCTCACAGTGTGAATGCTATTCTCGGAAGTGTACAGACTGAATGTTTCCAAGAAGCCCTGTTGTTTAATCTCAAGTTTTACGATGAAGGAACTTTACAGTGCAAGCCTCATTTTCTCTCTGTAGACAGTTTTACCCAGTAGAATCCTGACTAACAAGTTCTATCAACATAGCAAACAATAAAACTTACTAGCACAATGGAGAATTTTCTGATTATTCTTGGGGTGGTTCATAGAAGAGATATTGCAGATTGTATTGTTTCCTTTCATCTTCACCATGGAAAGTAATCCATATTATTAAAAAAAAACCACAAAAAAAGCAAACCCACAACACTGTAACAGAAACAGTTGCTTCTAAAGAACGTATCCCAGAGCATTTAGCATTGTCTTCAGAGACATTACACTTGAATTCCCCATTGCAGACCTTAGTGACACACTGTGGGCTTTTAGGTTTTTGGTCTTTTTTTCCCCTCCAGCCAGGGAGTACAGTAATTATGGCATAAGACTTCATAGTAAGAGGGTGATGTTCTCGGTACACAAACAATACTGGTTATGGCTCAGGCAACCAAATGTCTTTCTGCAATGCATATACATGTTCCTCCTGAAGCTGAATGCAAAGAAATTGTGTGCTGAGGACAGGCTGTGTAACTTCTGCAAGTCCTCAGTACTTGTGAAGGGGCTGAAGGACAGATCTTATCTATTTACTTCAGCACTTCCACAGACCAACTTGAAGAGAAAGCTCATCAGTAAGCCCCCTTATTTACAGATACCAGAACTTCATCTGCTGCGTTGGCTACAAAAGCTAGAGTTCCTTCAAATGCAGAATTGTCAGTGGCAGGATTAATTTAGTTACTGCTGCCATGGATAAATTTAGCAGGATTTAAATTCCCCTTGGTCTGGTCAGGCCACAGAAGACAAAAGATTTTTCCAGTGGGTGGTTGATCCTGGTGGAATCTAGTGCCAGTCAAGCAGTTTCACTGGGAAGTACTAATTTCTCAAAAATACGAGAGGGAAAACTGTTCATTCCATTGCATTTTTTAAAAGACAAGAAATATTAAAATTTCTTGTTGAATTAATTTTATTTTTTTAATGCATATAAATCAGATATAGGAGGTGTAGCTAAAAAAAAAAAGCAATCCCAAACTTTCCGTATGTTTGTGATGGAATCACTAAGGCTTAAGAATAGGTTATGGGTGAAAAAGGAAAGCTCTAGTAGAATTGCTCTTGAACTAGTGAAAAGCATATAGAGAAGTCCTGAAGGGTGAGAGCGCTCCTGAGAAGCCTAGCAGAAAAGGTCAGGAAATTGGCTTATCCTTGTGCAGTGTTTAGGTTGTGTGCTGGTTTTGGCTGGGATAGAGTTATTTATCTTCATAGTGGCTGGTATGGGGCTGTGTTTTGGATTTTTGCTGGAAAGAGTGTTGTTAACACAGAGATGTTTTCCTTACTGCTGAGCAGTGCTTACACAGAGCCAAGGCCTTTTCTGCTTCTCACCCCACCCCACCAGCAAGGAGGCTGGGGGGGCACAAGAAGTTGGGAGGGGACACAGCTGGGACAGCTGATCCCAACTGCCCAAAGGGATATTCCAGACCATATGACGTCATGCTCAGTAATAAAAACTGCGGGGAGAAGAAGGGAGTGGGGACGTTTGGAGTGACGGCGTTTGTCTTCCCAAGTCACCATTATGCGTGACATTATGGAGCCCTGCTTTCCTGGAGATGGCTGAACACCTGCCTGCCCATGGGAAGTGGTGAATGAATTCCTTCTTCTGCTTTGCTTGCGTGCGCGGCTTTTGCTTTACCTATTCAATTATCTTTATCTCAACCCAAGAGTTTTCTTCTACCCTTCCGATTCTCTTCCCCATCCCATTGAGGGGGGAAGTGAGTGAGCGGCTGTGTGGGGCTTTGTGGCCAGCTGGGGTTAAACCACAACAGGTTGGCATCTGTAGAAATGGAATGCATTTCAGAGGACATTGTCACCATTGCCCCTGGGGCACAGGGAGGAAAGTTTTGAGATGAAGAGCTATTGCTCCTCACATGAATGCCAATGTCACATGATTAATTGGGTCAAAACACCTCCCCATCTGCATGAATGGCTCCCTTTGGGAGCAAACAAAAACTCCCTCTGTGCTTTCAACTAAAAAGGCAAGTTGTATTCTTTTTTGAGAGGAACCAGGCAGATCTCTGCTTCTTCTCTTTTGCCATTTAGCTGTGGATTCAACATGTATTGGATTATAGGCCCTTTTTTCCCTTATTATTCATTCAAGATATCCTCTCTTGCTGGACAGTGCTAGGAGAAGTGCAGGCCTTCTATGCATCATTGTTTCTTCTGCTATGGGGCCACCACCATCCCAGGGAGAGAAAACAAGTTTTAGTTGGCACCAGTCCACATACTGCAATAGATCTCTGTCACCAGTTTTCCTCCATCCTCACGCTAGTTCCTTGATATAGCTGGCTCTGGATACTAAGCTCTGTGACAGGTGGATTTGGGTCATCCAGGTAATCAACTGCACAGCAGCTCATCTGAAGCTACAAATAAGCAACTCCTGGGACAGCAGCCTGCAACACTGGAGAGGACCAGAGAAAAGGAGTGTATCAGGGGTAAAAAGCAATGTCTTGCTCTTCCCCTTACCATTGCTGGACTGCCCCTTTGTTTCCATCGCTGTCCTCACCCAGACTGACCTTTCTTAGCTCATGAAAGCTGACAGGATTGCAGCCTAAGGCTTCATGGCTGCAGACATGTCTTCTAATCAGATAATTGCATGAGTTGGGCACCAGCTTATTGGCGTGGGGAGGACACACAGGAGCATCCACAGGGGCAGAAATTGAGCCACAGTTTTCCGGAACTTCTGAAAGGCAGACATGCGCAGCTAGTATTTTCCACCAGCAACAAAGTGGATGGACAGATCCGTCCAACAAACAGGCAAGTATTCCTTCTTTCGTCACTTCTACTTCAATTAACAAGAAAAATCTTGTGGATCTAAGCATCTCAAGAGAGAAACAGACTAAAATAAAGATACTGGCTTTAAGACTAGTGCAATTAGTATTTTTTCCTAAGTAGTTCCAGATTATTTATTGGAAAACTGCTTGGGTATAGCATCTAACTCACAGCAGAGGTAGCTCAGTGTAATTGGATAAACAGAACTGTATTAAGACTGGTATACAGTGGTTCAAGAATATGTCCCGTACTATATGACTTTTCTTCACATTCCTTGGTTGCAATTTTGCTTTCAGGTATCCATGCCAGTGTATGGACTAAAGTGGGTGCATAATGTATCTCATGAGAACTTACCGTTTTTTCTTTCAGAATAGAGTTCTGTGGGCTTCTGTATGGTCTATACGTTGTTATTCAGGCCTGGCTAGTACCTATATATTCCAAGCAAAGACAAGGCCCTGTTGCGCTTAAGGCCAGAACGAGCTTCTTCGATGAAAATCCCATCATAGAAACAGGCAAGCGGGTAAGAGCAAGATGAAGGGAATATTATAACATCTCCCTTAACAGACTGGGAAGGTACCTAAATTTTTGGCCTTGACCTGCTGGCATGAGAACCAAACTTTTTCAGGCAGCATGCCCCAAAATAGCTGTCTCATCTAAGGCTTTAATGGTGCCAGTAAGGCAATGGGCTTGGGCTTCCTCCATGCAGGTTTTGATTCCCTTTCACACAGTCCAGTTTAACTTAGTGCAATTCTGCTATTTTCAGAAGCATTCTTTCCTGGCAGAAGTGAAGAACATAATCAAGCCTGTAACGAAGTACTTGCTTAGTAGAGAGCTGTGTACTCTAAGAGCAGTAGTGTTGCTAGTATGTCAGACAGCTCCATTGACATTCACCCGCAGAATCCAGGCTTTGAGGAACATTGTTTTTCAGCTTGTACATAATGCTCGTGAATCTTAATGGTTTTGAGCTATCTTAGTCTTTGCCTTTCTGCCAATGACTCAGAACGCGTCCTACCACTTCAGAAGACCGGCTGGATCGTTGAGTGTGCTACAGGATAGATTTACAGGAAAGTTAAATGGATTTGGGGAGGAGTCTTATATAACTTCTTAATTATTAAAAGCATCTAATCTCTCTGCTAACTTTTACAGACTTGCAAGCACCACTCCTCTACGGCAGGTGAAACACAATCTGGTATATTGGTATTATTTGTCGCAGTTCTGCATTATCAACTAACACCATACCCAGGTACCTCAGGAAACACAGTGATGCCAAGATATGATTTTCTCCATTGGAAAGTGTCCTTAAAAATAGACTACAGACCCAGTTCCATTTTAACCAGCTGGATATTGCTTCCTATCATATTGCCTTGTGTGTATATTATTTATTACCTGAGCTAACTGTATTACCTGTAACGGACCCATCCTTATAGCTTATAGGAGCTAGTAATTTGAACCTGTGCAGGCAGAGCTTTATGTCCACAGGGATCCCAGCAGGACCTGGCTCTACATTCTACGTTCCAAAATTAGTGGGTGTGCCTTTCTGTTTTAGCATTTAGTTGGTGCAGCATGTAATGTGGATAAAAAAATAGCATAATTTTCAGCAAGTTTTCATTCCCCACTCCCAGAGATAAGCGTAAACAAAGCAGTAGATTTGTTCTCTATCTAGGGAGCAGGTTAATTGGTTATAAAACATCAAGGCAAAAAGCAGTTCAACAGTTGCTTCCCTTGGAGTATTCTGTGATCCCACTTTGTAAGCAAAAAGTTGCCAGAAGCTCCATGTGATTGCACTATTGCCCCGTACCAAGTAAGCATAAACTACATTGAGATCTGTAACTATGGACGTTTCAGCAAAGTGATCAAGCAAAGAGCAATTCATTTGTTCAAATGGATGGGGTAGTTACGCAATCAAAAAAAATTACAGGCACACCACCTCAAAACTTGCATGCATAGCCTAGTGTGCAAACCAAAGCCTGTATGAAGCAGCATCACCCCTGCTACAGAGCTTACACACAGCAACCGAGAACAACTTTTAATATATATTTTTTTTTATTTCTGTGATCTAATGGTTTTTACATTACTCAGTCCAGAAGCTATGGCATCCAGGTTGTTCCCTGTTTTGTAACTGAAGGCAGTTTCTAAATGAAGTTTTGAGATTAACAAAAGATACTAGCAGGGTAAGAAGAACAAGTATTTGATACCTGTTGATACATTACTTAGAAGTTAGGAAATGCCATTCCAAAGGAGGGACTAAGAAGAGTAGGGCGGTTCAGCTTTTCCTGTCTGAAGACATTATTCTATGTGAATATTAAAGCAAGTGTTAAAAAAATTTTCTGTACCATTTAATGTACTTGTCTTCCCTGTATGCGCAAAGAAAGATCCTAATCATTACTTTTCCCCTTTTGTCAGGAGTAAATTGTAGTGCAGAAAAGTTAGACTGACCTGTATAAAGCTGTTCAAGATGGAGTCAGGGGTCCTGACCCCTCTCCCTTTTAAGTAAAATCAGGCATATAACATGAGTATAGTTTACACATAAAGTTCTTTGTGTGGCACTTCAGTTGAGCCGAAGTAAACAGATGAACACAGACATCTAATTTAATCTCATTCTCTTTGGTCTGCCTATAGCTGTTTCATTAAAAGGGCAATTACCTAGTGACAATTTGTCCAGAGTTGAAAGCAGCATGTGCATTTCTTAGCCTTGCTGGGCAAGTTTTACAGCACCTAGCCCAAGTTTTGGGACACAACAGCCACACTGCTCCCCGTATAAACTCAGTATCTTTGATAGCTTAGCCCCCCCCTTCTGTGATATGGACAACTGCTGTTCTTGCCGGTCATGCCATAGTGCGCG
>VYZV01027420.1:2242-12704 GCA_013401275.1 Pandion haliaetus | reverse complement strand
CTATAGGTCTCCCGCATACAGCCACCTCCTTCAATGCTCTGTCTTTTGAGACGCAATGCAAGGTATTTCTGCCACCAGTTGGCTGTTTCAGCAATGTGGGAGAAACACTCTTCAGTCACTGTTCCTGCCTTCCCTCTTCCCCTGTCTCCATCACCATCAGGAAACTGCTCAAATTTTCCAGTACTTTATTGTGGCAGAGAAAGATGAAATCACTTTCTCATGACACAGTGCAGCAAAACTCATAGGGCAGCTCCTTCCAGACGGGAAAGTAACTGCACTGTGCTCTTGAAGCCTCTTGTTGCCTTAGAAGGTGAAAGTGAGGGAAGAGAACTACAGCATTACCAGCATTGCCTAGTAAGAAGGCAAGAGGAAATACTATGGATGAAGTGTATCCCTGGATATGTGGGAGCTGATGAACGTTCCAGTTATTTCTTCTTCCCGGGGAAGAGAAAAATCCTGACTGGAGAGGCATGGTGCTTTGTCTCTTCAGTGGTAGCAGGGCTAACTATGTGGGCAGGTGGGTCTGCTACACCTCTGTCTTCTCTCTGGTAGAAAACACTAATGCTTGAGGGACTAACCTGTAGTTTTTCACCCCAATAAGCTTCTCAGAGTAACTGTGGGTAAAGATCAATCAACCCCATTTCAGTTATGGCACCACTAGAGGGGGAAAGAGTATGAAACATTTACGTGCCAAAACAGTTTCTGTACCCATTACTTTTTATCATCATTTTTTTCACTGTGCTACTGCCTGTATGGGATTGACTTTCTGCATTTCCTACCCATGACTAAGCATTCTTCTCATATTCTGTTGTTGTTGTACCCTGCCCTATGGCAGAGTTATAGCTTACCAGTGGTGGTGAACAGGGAGCGACATGTAGCTCCCC
This sequence comes from Pandion haliaetus, assembly GCA_013401275.1. Lineage (NCBI taxonomy): Eukaryota > Metazoa > Chordata > Aves > Accipitriformes > Pandionidae > Pandion > Pandion haliaetus. The sequence goes on along the minus strand of VYZV01027420.1, from coordinate 11,820 downwards.
ACCCCTTCCAAACCCTCCATTATTCTGCATTGTGACTGTGTAATTTGTCAATACAAGAGATGGGGAACACATCTAAAACTAAAGGGTTCAAGACATTAGTCCCTCAAGCCAAAACACGTAGGTGTAAACTTAGATGTACTTTATGAGATTTTTCACAGCATTACATGTCCAAAAGTTCTCAGTGGGGAATGACTGTTAGCCAGAAGTTTTTATCTGTACCTGATGCCACTAGATTTGTTCACATCACACACTAGAACTGAAACACAGTCCATTTCAGGCCTAGTTGTAAGCCATAAACAAAAATGACTCAGTTTGTTTGCGGTCATTTGCCTTGTATCTGGCATGAATGCTGCACCCAGGGTGCAGACACTGAAGACGCACAGCTTGCTCACATCCTGGGGGTTGCTCAGCTATAGCTGCAAAGCACAGACATTCCAGCTCCTAACCTCATGACTGAAGTGCAGGAGTACAAATGCTGTTGACCAACCAGGGTAGTGCTGAGCTAAGCGCAGTGTTGTATCATTGGTCCCCCTTCCCCAGCAGTTCATGCAGGTAAGTACCTGTTGTTCCTCTGCAGTTGTATGTACCCCTATTTACTGAAGCACAGCAGCTGAAGTTGAATAGTGTCTATTAACTACAGTATTTCCCATTCCTTTAGGAAACTACCTGCGCAAAACCTGCTTTATATAACAGTATCTTTTATTCTCAGACTTTCCTCTAGCCTCCTCACACCCAACTGTGAATGGACAGAAGACAGCAAAATCAGCAAGAGACTCTTTTTCAGCATACAACAGCAAATACCTGACAGTTCCTCAAAACCGGACTTCCTTGCACAGCAGCAGGATCAATGAAGCTTTTGAAATACCGAGCTGCATGGAGTCCTTCAGCACTTCTGTAAGTAGGATTTTATGTTCGTTGTCTTACTTCTAATGCTTTTGAGATGAGGAAGAGGCTTGAAGCAGGGTGAGCAGAGCATGGTGCACTCTTCCTGCATGTTACGCAAATCCACACTGTATTGGGAAAAGTGATGATGCAAGTAGACTGATACTACAGTCTTAGGTAGTTCAGTAGACTCTCTTCATGTACAGCAAGAACTAATTACTACTGTAGTAGTCTCACCAAACATTTCTTAATTATTTACTTTAGCCAAAATCCTTCAGAGCAGGAATAGGGTGTTGCTATTACCCCCAGTGTAGGAAAAGATCTGCAAGCTAATGACTAAATTGGCTATCACTATGCAAGCCCTGGGCCAGCATGTTCCCAGGTGTTAGTGTGGGCTGGATTGGAAGGTGGAAGTGTAGTGTGGCTGCAGTCTTCAGAGCAGAGCTGTTGTTAGAGGAGACACCTCTTGGGCTATGTTTGTAGCGATATATTGGCTATGAGAGGACTAGAATAAAATAGTCATGAAATGCCAATCCTACCTTCCCATTTTTGTATTGCTTGGTGTGCTGGCTGCTTGTCTTGGAAATGTCAAGAAGGAATGAATGGGGGACTGAAGATGGTAATTTAAATCATTGATTTTGACTTTTACAATGGCTGTGAGAGGGGAGGAGAGAAAGATCTTGATAGTTTCTTCAGTGACATTTTGGAAATTGCAACTTATTTCTGTTCCCCCCCAATAAGGTCTTCTTGTGCCAGGATGTCACATGGTGAAGAAAGCAGTGTGCAAATTTAGGGCCAGGAAACGTCCTTACTGAAATCTGTTGGAATTTTTATTTGTTTTCTGTGCAATAGACACCCATAATAATGGGGGTGGCACTTAGCTGCCACGGGTGAGGAAAAGAGTCAACAGAAAGAGAGGGAGGGAGAGAGAGGCGTTGTTCTATCTCCTCATCCTATTCTGTGTAACTCCAGCAACATCAAATGTTGCTATGGTGCTCTCTCAGGTGGCTGGGATGTGGCAGCTGGCTACGCATGGTAATAAACAGGAAAACCTCTTAGTGACTTTTCATGTTCTCCAACCTCCTTGTTCCTTCTCCTGCGTTTTGTTTGTGCTTCTGATTTCTGCCCACGCTTGCCAGTAAGGGAGGAGAGGATGCTTAGAGCCCATCTTCTCTAGAGTCAGCTAATGCATTCCATTGTGCCAGTGACCTGGTGGTGGTGACATCATTACTTCTGCACTGTATAGAGCGAAAGTCTCTGGAAAGGAGACTAGAAATCTGCAACGGGTTTTTCTTCACCATGGCAGAGATGGATCCAGGAGGTTTGCATGGACTGCCTGTGAGTACTACATGAAAATGTATCTAACTAGGGAATGGGGAATTGCAATAAAATGTTGTCTCCCAAGCAGTTTTATATTCTGCCAGAATGTAGTGCTGAGTGTAAGTTTAGATGTGCCTAAAGGGACTATATACACACTTTACACATAAAATGTGTGATGTGTAACATGCAGAACGGATTATTTGGCGATAATTTCCTGAAAAAATGAAGGATGTAGTATGCACATAAACCCAAGATTTATTTAGTGATATGGTGACTGAAAGCTGCTTTGTGGGAAATTAAGTGGAGAAAAACAATGAAAAACAAGAATTTGGGAGATGTTGGGCCATATAATAATATGCACATTTATACAGTACCTTCAAAAATTTGTGTTGTGTTAACAAACGAGTAAATTGCCATACAGCATGCTTGGTTAGCTTTGCATTCAGGGCTACCAGTGCATATAATGGAAGGGAAGGCAGGGAGAGAAAGAAATCTGTAATTGGTACCTGTCAAAATTTTGCTTGTATAGCCACCTATGAGGATCATAAATGTCTGGAATTAGGTTATGGGCTGATTGCTTTGGATCAGGTTAACCCTATTTGTTTGCTTGTATCTCGTTCCCCAGTCACTGGAGGGCTGGTGTCACTCCAATGACTGACACTGTAGAAAGCTCTGTGAAGGATTTTAAGCTACTGCATTGAGCTGGAAATGGTGGTCAGTAACAGTTTTGGAAAACATATGGGCTATCTTAGTGAATGAGAAGTGAAAATGAATGCCTTAACATTTGGTATCAGAGTTCAACATGGGTGCTGCAGGATTGCTGTCCAGGCTGGGGTGCGATGGCAAGGGTTAGTAATGGAGCAGCTTCACCCCAGAAGGGTTTAGAGAGTGGAAACGAGGAGGCAGGGGTGGTCTGAGGGGCCAACCAAGCCCAGCACAGGCGATTTGAATGATTTTAGTCATTGATTTCCTTTTGCAGTGTTACTGGTCAGTCACATAGTCTTTTCATAATACGTTAAATTACAGGTCAGCTAGCATTGTTAGCCATCCGCAGGGCATACCCTCTCTAATCTCTGGTATTTTCCAAAGCATTTCTGTCCAGTCCTACACTTCTTGCCCCTGTACTACATTGAGGATATTTCTCCCGTTCTAGCTAAGATCAGTTTCTTCCCTTTCTTCCTGCACACAGTTTTTTTGCTTCCCTCCCCTGCCCAGCTTTGCTCCACAGCACATCCTTTCTCATATCCCAATCTGTAATGTGATCCTTATTCTCACTTCTCCATCCCATTTCAAAATGTGGGTGTCTTCTCCTGTATAATCTGTGTATATGCAGGACAGAGAGACTGCGTTCGTGCATGCCTTCATACCTGCCCATCACATAGGTATCCCACGCATTGGAATAAGGCTGCTATTTTTAGCCACTCTTTTTTTTTTTTTATGGTCAGAGGAGGTCAGTGTGACTTAATCTGGTCTGCAGAGTGCGTGATTGTAGGTCATACCTAACCCTGGTTGACATCCAGTTTTGACTCTGCACAGCTTTACATCCTTGTGTGGAGGCAGACCATGGGCTTGCCGCCTTCTTGGGCTTTTTGGCTTTCTTGTCTGTGAGACTCGTGTGTTTCTCTCCCAGATTATAAACAATTACCTGGACAGGACACAAGGAGGGGCCGTGGACAAGGTGTCCCTGAGCGGCATGCATTTCAGGGACAGCAAGAGAAAGGTCGACTACGTCTTAGCCTACCACTACCGAAAACACCTTGCTCGACACCCGCCTGGTGCAGGCTCACCGGAGCCGATGCACGGATCTGTATCCTTGGCCCTGGTTTCAAACGGAGGAATGGGGAAGGGCCGCGCTGAGCCGCAGCGGCAGGATGGTGGCCAGTGTGCTCCGCAGGAGTGGCTGGAGCCGGAGGTGATCAACTTCGGTCCGCTGGACGCCCTGGAGGAAGAGAAGCGGCTGCAGCGGGAGGAGTATGAACGCAACCTGGTGGAAGCTGGGCTGGAGATAGAGAAAGACCCTGAGGTAAGAGGGGGAGAATTGCTCCTCGTGAGTGGCACCGGGTGCCCCAATGGGTAATGGCTGCTTTGGTGTCGGAGGTGGCTGTGTGCAGGATGTAACCATGGCTGGACCATGCTGTCGGGGCAGCCCGTCGCTGACTGGGTGCCCAGAGCATGGCTGCCCACTCCCCCGGCTGTTGGAGGGGCCAGGAGCCTGGCTGTGGCCATGCATTAGGGTCCGGCCCAGCTTGCCTTCATTCCTGCCCTGCATTAATGTTAACTGAGAGGCAAATCACCCCCCTGCTATTTCTTAAAAATAAGAATATGTGCTGCTTTCCTTCTAACACAGCCTTGCTGACTCCCCCACCATCACTTCTGCAGCCACAGCAAGTGTAGGGTGTCCTGGAGGTCTGTCCCATGGCCGACTTGAGGAGCTAATCCTGAAGAGAGTTTGTTACCATAGTTCAGTACTGAACATTGCTGGTTCAAATGCTGCTGCCACGGCAAACCCCAATTAGGGGTCTGCAGAAATATGGTGTACAAGCTGTTTTATACATGCCTAAAATATGGTGTGAAGCCAAGAAGAAGATGGTGGGGGTGTTTTTTGTGTTGCTTGGTTCTTACTGCCTGAGAAATACATGGTTGTTGTTTAATACACTTCTTACTTCAATGTTATTTCAGTAGAAAACATATCTCTTTACTTAAATGTTCTTACGGCATGCAGTGAACACGCTTTTCTTACCAAAAAAAAAGTGTTTACATTTTAATTTTGTTAAAATGAAGAAAGGCTCTCTTACATATTTTCCTGGAATACAAAGCGTTGTTAAGACATTTCATATTTCCTCAGAATAACTCGGTGATTTTCAGGGTGACTCTTAGATTTCTTCACAGCCACACATAAGTTTTGTGTCATTTCTTCATTCCACACACAAAAAGAACAGCTCCTACACTGCAAAGGGAGAACCTCCTAGCCATTAATGTACTTATTCTCACCACATCTGCGTGATGTTGGATAGTGCTATGGTTGTATCAGCTGGGAGCTGTGGTTAGGTTATTTGACTGCAGCCAGTCAGTCAATTGAGCATGGGTCTTCCAAATCCCATGTTGATGCACTGAGTGCTGTGCTATCCCTCTGGACCTCTTTGAAAGCCACAGATATTTATATCCATTGAAGGGAAGTCAAGTCCCCACTGGGTTCTAGTTTTAGGTGCTCTGTTGTTTTTGACACCAAATTTAAGAAACTTAGGGCTGCTTCTCAGAGGTGCCGAGAACTTACAGCTCATATTGCTTTCAGTGCAACCAGTCAACACTTCCAAAATGTGGACCAAATTGCAGATTGCATCTGAAAATTTGAGTCTAGCTGATTTGGCATACGGTATGCATGTTAAATCACTGGCAGGAATAGAAAGAAATAGAAAGGCCTTTTGACTGTTAACATTTTCCTTGCTCAGTTTGCTAAGTTGCAGGTGGTTATGGGTTGTATTTCACTGTAGAGCCTGGCTGAGCCATCCTTGCACTGAAGAGAAAGTAGTGATCTCAGATCCTGAGTCTTTTATGCTAAGCATTGGCGTTAAGGTTCAGTACTGCTAACACATGACTATCTTACTGTTATGATTTTTATAACCAAATTGTATAAACCCCATGACAACAGCTCTTTTTGGAAGCTTCTTTCAGTTCTGAATTTCATCAGAACCTGAAACGTCTAGCAGGAGATTTGGATTTGATTATTCAACTCATTACTTACCCGAAGTCCAGCTGGATTCAAATTCTGGTTCGGATCCCTTCCAAGTGATGACGTGTGCTCTTAAATAATATACAAAGTAATAAATGATGTCATAGAGACCTGATCAAGAAAAAACTTTTTGTCAAGGTTTTCCTTCTGAAGAGGAAAAGGCTTTTCGTAAATGAACTGGAGAGTTCTGAGGAGATTATTTGGTGACCAGTTCTTTTATGGGAAAAATTAATTGATTTTGAAAATTACAAAAAATGCAATCCCATCAAGTCTCTATCTGTATACGTGTCTGTACGTAGTCGCTCCTGCCCCCACAGCACACAAGCTGTCTAGTCAAAAAGGGAAAGTGCTTTTCTGTCCAGAATCTCCTAAGAAACTGGAACAGACTATGCATTATCCTTTTTCTTCCCTGCCCAAGACATGTGGCTTTTACTTCCTTTTCTTTTCCTCACTTCACGGGGTTTTTTCTTCTGTTAGTTAACTCCTGTTAAATCATGCTGAAGCTGCTGTCTGTTATCTTGCTGTGAATTTCATAGAACATGTTGATCAGGCACACGTGAAGGGTACAGCTGGCCTTATATGCTGATTAAAATTGTATGTTGAGCTGATATGAGAACAACTGATTTTAGTCCTGGGAAAAATATATATCTATAGGTTCATCAAACTCAAAACAGTCTTAATCACAGCATGCTGTATCTTTGGTGTATCACACACTGGATATTCAACTATGACATTTCTAGTGGTTTATGCTCAACATGCATGTTGGGTTTTTTTTGTTGTTTCAGTGCTACTGTAACAAATGGATCTTTTTCATATAGTATTATTGGAAGTTGAGACATATTCTCTAATATATATCTCACTCTTGCCATATGTTCTGGACCAGGTCCTAAGACGAATCTGATCTCCTGCTCAGAGGGCTGGCTGCAAAGGTAACTCAAAACAGTCCTCTGTGCTGCAGCCACTGCCCGAGGGATTCCAATTTTGGACCCTTGGGTTAGAGCAGGCCTTGGTTTCTCTACCTTATGTCATCTGCATGCAGTCTTGCAAGGAAAAAGATTTGTTTAAGAACAATAGGATATCCTGAACACAATCTCTCTCCTGAAACAGGATCAGTTTTTGCTTGAAGCAGTAGCAATAGAAAGGAAGAGGGCAAAAGGGTATCTACTATGTCTGTGGTCTTCAATGAACATCTCTGCACTGTTCTTTTTAGGTGGCCTATAGTAGCTATACAGCTAAAAATGTTAACTTTGATAGGGCTGATGTAGTTCTGGTTCTTGTTAACCTCATTGCTTGAACAACAACAACAACAAAAACACCCCAAAAAGGGATCAAGCCATTGTCCTCTTTTTACCGATATTGTGGGAGTAATGATGGACATTTTCACTGAGTAATACAGCTGATTCAGCATTTAATGACTTCTACAAGCATCTCTCTTGTGGCTGGAAAGCTGCTTAATCTATGATCTCAGTTAACACTACTTTGTACAGACTGTAAGCTTGATTAACCTAAATGAACTAAGCACAGCATCTTTTGCATTGGGCTACTCAGTCTACTAACATCACAGGGTACTGAATGTCCTCTCAAAGCTGCTTTTGTAGGCTAAAACTGTTTAGATGTTTGGAAGTTCGTCTCTAGGAACACAGGATAGCATTATGACAATTTAAAAATCTTTCTTTCTACAACTATCTTTTTGAAAAAGTGGGAATTTCCATGATGTTTTATGTTTGTTACCACATGTTGTTAATGTGCTTGTTATATGCTGAATAACTAGGGACAAACACCTTTCTCATTTGTACTGTCAATTCATTGTGTAAAAGAATAGACACAAGAAAACAAATGAAGATACATAATTTGTATGTGGAGAGGGGAGTATTACTCTTTTTTAATATGTGGAAAATAGGCAAGATTATGGTCTGTCTCCATAGTCACCCAGTTATTATTTGTGACTAGTTTTCAACTTCCTTATAACTTTCTATCACTTGTTATTGCTGTCCTCCAGAGAAACTTTGTTCTCTCTTCATATAACCTTCTTGGGTTTTTTTGTTTTCCTGTTTTTAAAATGAGATATTATTTTGCATGTCCAAGACAACGTGCACAATGAAGGCAAAGGACATAAAATTGAAAGTTATGACTTTTTCATCTAATGTGACATTGAGTACCCGTAATAACGGGAAGTCATAATGAGATTTGACAGCCTTCTTACCATGCTCCCTGGTAACGTCATACCTGATCCATACCATGTATTCATGTGTTACAACAAATACTGCCACCATCAACTTTCAGTCTTGATGTTCTGTGTGTCAGAGACCACAAGTGGCAGATCAAGTTTAAGTAGCTGTTCAGGTGATTATCTTCTTTTCAGATCAAAACATCTGGGTGGTCCAGTGTAGCCCGTGTCCATGAAAACAACTGAATTAGCATAATTTAGGGTTATGTGGAAGTGATATTTGGTGGAAAGAATAGGACAGAAGAGGAAACTCCCTATTCACTTGTGATGACAGCAGCATAGTAACACAGAACTACTGTTTTGCATAGTTTGTTATGAGTAAAAATAGTGTTTGCATCTGTGACTGGCCTGTTTGACCAGTCCACGAAGTTAGATAAAATAAGCCTTGTGTTGACTCTTGGATGTGTATGTAGAACTAGCTACCTTGTATTTTACAATATTACATAGTGACTAATATAGACCCCACTAACACAGATCCTGTAAACACTTATGCCAATCTGCATAGTGTTAAGCATTTGCAGGATTTGCTTCCTCTGCTTCAAAGTAGCATAATTAAAAGTACAGTAAAACTCTTTTTCCAAGAGGTATGTGCCAGAACCCAGATTCTTTGGCATGCCTTTGTAAACTGTGAAGAAATGCCAGCAGGTCACATTTACCCTTATGAGCTAGCTGCCAAAGCCATGATGGTCATCTCCAAATAAACCCTATTTAACACTGGTGGCACAAGTCAAATTTCACATTGGATACACAAAGAATTGCCTGAGATAGGGCCACCTTAAGAGTACCCTCAAATATTCCACCCTGATTCTCAGGAAGGGCAATAAATACCATTAACATTGCAGGCAGTTCTTGGGGTTGAGGGTTTTTTTCTTTTTTTTTTTTTTATTCCTGGAGAAAGTGATTGTTGTGTTTCACCTAATGTGGAGCATGAGTAGTTCACTTAAATTTGAGTTGTACTGCTGCTTTAGTGACTGTAAATGCAACTTGTACTGTAGTCAATTAGTATTATGTATGGCAAAGCATAATAGGAATAGAGTAAGAAGACACTGGAGATGCACCTTGGCATTCTGACAAAGTAGGATCATTTTCAAGCACATTGGAAATGAAATGTACTTTGCTAAATAGCATTTAGGAGATGAAAATATCTTTTAAGGGGAAGATGATGACAATTTTAAAGCCCAGTGTAAATTACTCTCCAAGAAGCTCATCTAACTTGAATTTTAGAGCTAGCATAGTTTTAAGGATGTCTCATTATACTCTGTTGGCCACATTACACTTTGAGGCAAGGAAGTCCTTAAGGTCCTCAACGTATCAGCTTAAGCAGTACTGTTGATAACACCACTACTGATGGTGGTTGGGAGTGGATTTTTCTGCTTGATATTCAAAGGCATGTTTCTGAATTTTTGTGGGGAAAAAAAA
>VYZV01027415.1:11928-32251 GCA_013401275.1 Pandion haliaetus | reverse complement strand
ACATAACATCAAAATTATCTTAAATAATTTCAATTATAAGAAAAATTGATAGCCTTGTTTGAAGTGCTTTGGTTGCAAATTCAAATATAAAACAGAACAAAACTGTTAGTGGACAGAAAAAAAAAAGTATAAGAACAAGCTCTGCTTAATTTAACTTTTAGAATTTGTAGGTAAATTCAGCTATTTAAACTATGCCTCATGTTATGTTGAATCTCCTCTTTCATAATAAATCCTGCCCCTCAAGGATATCTATATCCAAAGTACCTATCCCGTAATGTAGACTATAATAGCCCTCTGTGTTAAGAGGAACAGGGACAGAAATAGATACTGTATGACTAAATGCTGATTGACAGTTCCGTCACATGCTCAGCTCTTCTTAAACAAAACTGCAATAAAAAGACTTCATATCATACCACTCAAGAGATAGTAAAATAGTGTAAACAGATGTAACCCTGTGGAAGAAAAAAAATTCTACTTTATTATTATCATAACACACTGAAACATTATTTTTCAAATACATTAGCCAGAGATCAAATTATTCAGTGTCTAATGAGAAAGGAAGGGTTCCTTCTCAATTACCCATTAAAATGGTGTTCCTAACTAAAAAAAAAAAAAAAAAAAAAAAAAAAATTCACATGGAAGACTGTTACTATGTAAATACTTAAAGGAAAATATTTTCATGGCATGTGGGAAAGAAACAATAGGAAAACAGTACAGAGACAGTGACTGAATGTCTGCCAGGTACATACCCAAGACAGCTTAAAAGCCCTTATGAAATGAAATCTAGCTTTTGAAGCTGTCAGTTTGCCACCTTGATACATTATTGTACAAGTCTGAAGAATTCCTTGACAGAATAACTTTTATAAAAAGCAGCTGAGACACTAGGAAAAGCATAGGGCCTCTCTCACAAAATAATGGTTTATAATCACGCACATGATAAAGAAATGTATCATCTTAGTGACTGACAGACACTCATAAGTGCACAGGCAAGACAACTGCAGCCACCACAACAACTGGCTCTCAAGCCTGGCAAAAGACCTATCAACATTTCTGTCAGAAATAAGACCATTTACAAATTGGTACCTCAATTCTCTCTCACCCTTGCCCCATTTGCTTCCTGTATTTCATTGTCTTGTGTTAAAGCCCAAGAAATAAGTACAAGGTAGAAACTTCCAGTCCATTAGAGAGCTTTAAGCAAAGTCTGAAAAAATCTTAAAAAATAAAATAATAACAAATTTTAAAAGAAAAAATCACATTATTTTATTGCTTATTTTGTCATCCATAAATGACAACATATTCAAGAAGATACTTTTCTTAAGAAGTTAAAGGCCCAAGAACAAATAGAGAAAAACAGATAGGTGGAATAACTGGGAATATTATATGGATGTTTTTTAAATGCTCAAAAAGTTCTTTATCAGCAACACCACAGGACAGTCCTTGAGGTACAGATAAATAGAAGGGGAACCTTGAAGTACAAATAGAATGAAACACATAAAACTATTCCAAAAAAATTTAAGAATTATAAAATGTCCTAGAAATCTATGTGCAGTTAAATAATGACTGGACAAATAAGTGAAAGAAAACCTAAGGACTATAAAAAATAAAAACCAACATATGGCTTAATAAATCCCTATCTCCCAGATTACAGGATGCTATTCGGTAGAAGTACCATTCCATTTTTTGCTGTGTTCCAATACCATGTTCCCTAGCCATCAGTATCGAAGACAGTTTCATTGGTACAGGAAACCTTTGGTCTGACCACATACAACCACTTATGATCAGCAGGAGGACCAGGTAAATAAATCTTTGAAGACACTACCAGAAATCCTAAGGATGGATTAAGCCTGGCACGTACTCCCAAATATAGTTACAATTAAAAAAAAAAAAAAAAAACCAACAATTTCTGCAGCACTTCTATTTGGTTTCACTAGCATTGTGATTGTCTCTATATTTACGATTAGACTCCAAGTTTAAATATTTAAATCATGATGCTTGTCTTGAGAAACCAATTTTACCTTTACTGTCATTACTCCAGTAGAAATTATGCTGCCCTCCAGGGAGATGAGAATCCGTAGATAAAAGACTTGGGTCTGTTCTCATTTCAGACTCTGAGCCATGTTTCATAACTAAATCTGTGGTAATCAGAAATAATTTACTAGATGTGATAGCTCATGCCTCTAATACTGACTACTTATGAAGCTGTGAGAAGTGGAACACAATCTCACCTTTTCCCAGTCTGCCAACTTTGGTGGAATTTAAGTTGATGAAAGATTTTGGTCAAGATATCTGTAAACACAGGGACTAGACAACCCAGGAAGTTCTTTGTGGTCATAAGGGTGAATGTGTAAACATGTATGGAACAAAGAATCTCATTATCAATTATTGTAAATTATCCTTCATAATTTTCTCCTATTCTTCATTGTGCGATCTTCCAAATGGTGCTCTCTTGATCAAAGTAGATACCTTATTTCAGCCATATCAGACATGCACTCAGAACCCTAGAGCAGCAAATAAAGCCTAACAATCTAAAAATGAACAGAAAAAACCCACAAAATTCAGACCAAAACAATCTGTGCTCTCACTTATGACATTATTCAGGTTTTACCTAAGCATACATGGAAACAAAGTTCCTTTGTACAGTTCAATAACCTGACAATATCATCCCACCTAGCCAGCCTTGGAGTGCATCATCTACTGCTTCTTCAGCAGTCATATAACAGAGCTATCGAGCCATCACGTATGCAGATTTTCCGAATACATGATTCAAGTCCTCCAAGAATTATGTTCAGCATTATTATTCAGAATTACTGCTCAACAAGCAGGTCCAAACATGAGCTGCAGACCTTTAGGCTTCTGTAATGCATGAATCTTGTTGTAGAAGTGTTCTTGACTGTGCAGCAAATTTACGCAATTTGGCAATAACCTAACATAGTGCATGCACAGTTGGTATAACACATCTGGAACACATGTTACTCTCCCTGTGTTTGCATACACATATTTTAGACGAGGCAAATTAGAACCTCAGTTATTCCTGAAGAGTTAGGACTTCTGAAACATTATTACAGCTTACCCTACAATAGTCCCAGGATAGGGACTCTTCAAGATGCATAAGTATATAGTTACTAAACCCAGGACAGAGATCTAACCCTGAACTCCTCAACATTTAACATTGTTTCAGCAAGATGAAAGGCATACTTAAAAGGAAGTTAAAAGTATTTTCTTTAAAATTCAGATTAGCAGAGTTGGCTACTCAGCTGTAAAATCATCTGGCCTCACTTCTACTTTTCTGCTCTAAAACCTGAACCCCACATTCAACTAGGGAAAATTTGCTTATTTTGAACAACAAAATGCACCATCACTTAACAGAAATTGGCACTGAAGAAAACATGAGAATTTATTGCACACGGAATGGGACCAGATATGCAGTGATAGGTAGTAAAACACTGTTACCAAGTATGAAAAGTAGCCTACAGATTAAACTGGGGGCAGAAATGTGCAAGGATCAACACAGGGCCAGTTATAAATGCAAGAAATGCCTTTTATTCCACACTCAGTTGATACTCAGTCTGGAAGTCACCACAGGTTCTTTCCAGAGAGGAAAAAATCTGACCAACATGGGTATAAACATTATTTCAGAGCAATAAGATAGCAGGGCACTAATTAATCTTGCAATTGATATCTCAAATTCATTTCTGTGGAAATTGCATAAATCAAATTATTAAGTCAAATATTCATTGTATGTTTGCTGAAAACCAGTGCATCAAGAAGAACCTCCAATGAAGATCTAAATCCTAAAATTTATCCAGTGGTTCAATTTGGTTACATAGCTCAAGCACTTTTCAGGGATATAGATATTTTTCTCTCTTGGGCAGGCTGACCAGATCCCAACAACCTGCTCTATACTGCTGATGCAAAGTATACATAACAGACCATAACAATGAGGAAAATCATCCTGTGGCCCAGAACCAATTTAGCGCTTTTCTTTCCAAAGCACTTTCAACTATGAGCATGATGTTGTAGCTTATACTAGGTGACTGCTCTGGCAGATGTCTGGGCTAAGGTCAGCACAAAACCTCCTTCAGTTTCATTTTTCACTCGCCATGTGTAACAAAAGAAGAGCTAGAGTTAGCATTTTAAGGGACTTCTGAAAACACTGTATTGGAAAGCTTAAAGAAATCATTAGGGCTGATTCAGTGCTTCTTAAAACTAATCTTTTTATATATATATTTGTTTTGATAATGAGTGCTTTAATACTCTCTTAAAACTAAACAAAACCCCAAAACAAAAAAAAGCCCAGCACTGATGAGCAATCTTGCAATAACGAATCAGTGTGCACACATGAGGGAAAAACAAATGCAGTTGGGAAACAGATTTCGGTGTCAAGTTTCCCCAAGTGTTGTTATAAATATCAGGAAATTAAAAAATGCTCTTAAAATGCATGAACATTATTTAGGTCTTTAATCTGGAAGGGGCATGATTGATTTTGCAGGGTGGAAACTGCCAACTGTACCAGTGCCTGCAGATGGAAGGGGCCGGCACATAGCTGCCAATTTCAGGGAAGATATTTCAACTACTCTCTAAAATGGATTGCAGAAGCTTGTTGTCTTCCGCTTGCTCCTCCGGGCTCATGCTGCACTAGACAGCTTCGGGGGAGAATGGCACCAGCCTTTTCCCGAAACAGCTGAAGTCACAGAATATGCCTATTTTAGGAACACCAAAAAGTGAAACAAGTAAAACTCCGAGGGCAACGGGGCCACAAGCTGAAATGGAAATAACAGTCAACTAAAATTAAAGAGTCTTCCTATTTACACAATGGCCATTTTACACCATAGTGAGAGGAAAATTGACCTTTAAAGTCTAGGGTTTACTTTTACATCCTTATAACTGAACGAAATCTTCACGCAAGGAAGAACATTTTCTGGAAACAAAACTACACTGCACAAAACGTGCTTGAAGTCCCTCTTGCACTGTAGAAAACAGTAAAATATGACAAAGAAGTAGACTCATTTTTCAAATAAGATCATCTTTAAGTCTAAATGCTCTTAAATCTCAGCTTGCTCATTTTCATAAATACCTATCAGATTTGAGAAGCTGATTCCTGATAAAACATTTTGGATGTACAACTTTAGGCTATCAGAGTTGAGCAGCTCCAAGTCACATTTTTACAGCCTCAAGAACTCCTCATAGAGCTATTATGTTAGTGTAAAAAGAATCACTTTCTTTCTTTTAAACTATCAAACTTACTTGACTTCAATACACACCTCTCCTCAGTTTTTACCTTAGCTTTTCTCCCATATTGTAAAAATAATTTCCAATGGCAAAAGGAAATTGAGTAGTGTAAAACCATCTTTTTAAGATATTTTCTATAGCTTTCTTCTTTCAAGGAGTATCTATTCCCTTTCCTTCTACTCTGCTCTGGAAACTGTGCTTATGCCAGCACCTTGTTAAACTGATTGCTGAGTCTTTTCCTCTGGAATTTAGCACCACTACAGCAGGTTAGTAACAGAGGCTGTCTCAAATATCTTGTGTTAAGGACAGATCTGAAAAGTTATCTACACTGTGGAGTAAAGCTGTTTTGCTGGCAGTGAGAATACTAGAATGGATATAAAGTGCCTTCAGGAAAATTGTCTTTAGGATTGTATCACATTAAAGACACCTGAGTGGTATTTTGTGCCACTGGTTCCAGCAGGGGCAGAACTTCATCCCTGCTTTAGTTCTACCAGTACAATACACATCTACATCTGTGACATGAAAAGAACTCATCCTCCCCCTTTTAAGAATTCTTTCTCTATACTCTTTTTAAATTATTATTTGCAGACCTAATTTGCAGACGCTTGTGCCACTACAGAAATGAAATCACTGGCCCAAATTCATTCCCAGTACACAAATGTGCTGGTTTTGGCTGGGGTAGAGTTAATTTGCTTCACAGTAGCTAGAATGGGGCTAAGTTTTGAGTTGTTCTGGAAACAGTGTTGATAATGCCGAGATGTTTTGGTTATTGCTGAGCAGTGCTTACACAGAGCCAAGGCCTTTTCTGCTCCTCACCCCACCCCACCAGCGAGCAAGCTGGGGGTGCACAAGAAGTTGGGGGGGGACACAGCTGGGACAGCTGACCCCAGCTGACCAAAGGGATATTCCAGACCATATGTCCTCGTGCTCAAACATGGAAGAAGGAGGAAGGGGGGAACATTTGGAGTGGATGGCATTTGTCTTCCCAAGTAACCGGTAGGCGTGATGGAGGCCTGCTTTCCTGGAGATGGCTGAACACCTGCCTGCCGATGGGAAGTGGTGAATGAATTCCTTGTTTTGTTTTGCTTCGCTTGCGTGCACAGCTTTTGCTTTACCTATTAAACTGTATTTATCTCAGCCCACAAGTTTTCTCACTGTTACCCTTCTGATTCTCTTCCCCATCCCACTGTGAGGGAGGTGAGTGAGTGTCTGTGTGGTGCTTGGTTGCCAGCTGGGGTTAAACCACGACAACAAGACAAAGCAAGGTGCAAGATAAGCCTTTTGCTTTCTCTTTCTTTTTGAAACACTCGTTTCATGCTGCACTGCAGGCTTGTGAGATATACTGTAACATCATTTGTTACATATTTCATACTGTAGTGCCATGCTTGATTACATCAATCTATACAAAACAGAAACTGGCAGCCAGTCTCCCAATTTCTGCCAACTGTAAAGGTTAACATGTACGTTGGCATAATGTGGGTGTGTAAATAAGGGAATTTGTGTAGTCCTTTATTTAGCAATGTAAGAAAACATATTTCAGGTCGGAGATGAATAGTTTTCCTTCCCTCCAGGTGTCTATTTTCTATTTTGGAAATTTCAAGGAAGGGATTAAACATGCACAAGCACTACTTAGCAACAAAACACTAGGGAACCATACTGTGTGTACTATAACTTCATTTCATAAGACTATCATCACAAACTGCCAGTATTTCATCACTGCCAAGATGTCTTCGGAGAGAGACAGGAGAAGTCAAGGAAGTGGCTCTCAAGACACCCCCAATAAGCTCTCTGCCATCACTCAAGCCTCCCATAAGGCAAGTTCACCATCCCCAAGGATAATTAACAAATTTACTTCTAGACCAACAACCTTTAAGAAAAAACATTTGCCCAATCAAGTAGGTTTATGTTTTTAATTTTGCACCTTTAGAAGTTCTTATTGTTGCACAAAGACATAAATCAGCAACTGTTTTATACAAAAACTGGCTGTTAGTATAAAACAAAGCTATATATGTTTCTGTATTTGTCGACTAAATGCTTTTCTAATCTGATGCAGAAATCCAGATTAAATCAATCAAATGGACCTGATATGAATTTCCCCTTGATATTTTATTATGGAATTCCAGAAAATAACCACATAATTTGGCATGAATAAGCAGTTATTTAACAGTGAGGATAAAAAGGAGTGATTGATGTACCTGTTCCCTCTTCCTCACAAACTGGGTTTGTGTAACAATCTGTGGTGATGACTATTAAACAAAAAAATTCAAATAAACATCCACAAACGTTTAAGTCATGCTGACAACAGTACCGTATTTGCCATCCTTCTATGTGTACTTTACTGTCTTCCATGACTTTTAAGCTATAGCAATGCATTCCTCTGCTAAAGAATTAGAAAACAAAAAATTACAAGTCATATGAAACACAGACAGTAGTCAGGAGCTAATTACTTTCAAGGATGCTAGTCTTCTGAACCTCCAGGATAAGATATAAGAATGGAAGGAAAAAATAATAGTGTGCAGCACTCATTACAGGCTGCATGAAGGTGATCATGCCTTTAAGCTCACTCTGTAATGGCTTAAACATTGAAGGAACATTAGTCCAAAATATAGGCAGTGACTATACAGTAAAGTACCTGCAACAAATGACAGCTTTTATGCATGATCGCCTCTGCTTAAATACAGAACATTAGTACAAGACTCTCCCTATCAAGAGTCAAAAGTCTGAAGAAACAGAAAACACCAAATTGAAGCTTTCTAGAGAAGTCCTATCTGCATCTATGACTCTACCTTTAACTTATGCAAACAGAACTAAGCAAAAATAAGTTTTCTGTTTAATAAGCTATGAAACCATTGACATTATTTTTGTGCCTGCTTTGCTGTTACAATATGTAACGTAAGGGTCAAAAACTGTATAAATTCTTAAAGAAAATTAGACAATGAGCACAAAAGAAACCGGATATCATCTTAAAATAGATAACTACTGGCTGCATACCTCTAATAGAAGTGATACAAGCTAGAGACATACCCTTACAAAGTATAATGTATTCAAGCTTGGCATATTTGCAATTGTCTTTAGACAAAAATGTGTAAAATTTGTAAAATGCAACTATAGAATACAAGAAATAGAACAATAGTAAAGGTGAAAGACTTCCACCTGAAAATGTTGAAAGAATATTATGAAGTATTCTCCAAACAAAATGACCAGTTGGAGATTTGAAAGAAAAGTGTAATTACATGGTTTATATATGTTGCTGCAACAGGCCAGATCACTTTTCTTACATTCTGAAGTGCAATGACAAGGAAAAAAAAAAAAAGATTCCCTGAGGTGACTGATAAAAGCAGAGGCTGAGGTTCAACACAAGGAATTGTGACTAGAAAAAGGAAGAAAAGATATGCCATGGAATTCCTAGAACAACTTATTGAAGATACTTTTAAGACCAAACATCAATATTCCAGTATGCTCACATTGGGCCAGAGCAGAAAAACATTTAGATTGAAGGATCTGGTGATAAGAAAACATGAGAAAATGCCACCGTCTGATCAACACTTAATTAATTTCAGTAAATATGAAGCTATTTTAGTATGTCAAAATATGACTATACTGTAATTATTTTTCTTCTTCAGGGGAAGACTAATTTCTTGAGGAGAAATTATGCTCATCTTTACATATATTACTGCAAAATTAATAATGAAAACCTACATCAGAGATTAGGCTAACACATGTGAAACAGATTCTTAAAAATATTGAAGAATTAATGTAAAATTTTATTTTCACTTGTGAATGTAAGCAGATAGGCTGAACCTTTTTATGCTAGGAAAGTCAGTTAACTAAATGGGATTTGTAAAGATCAGCTCAGAAACTGCAAGTACTGCAAGTGTATATTTGCACAGTGCATACCAGAGTGGGCCCTAATATCACCTGCAGCCCTAAACACTACTGTGCTATTACTCTTAATAGTAATAACAACAACATTAATCTTATTGGATATAGCAGTTCCTATTTTTGTATTCACAGTAAAGCTTTAAAAATTTTCAAGGCACTTTCAGGGGTACTTTTTCTTAAAGACAAAAAAATCCCAAGTGTTTAACCATAATCACTATTGGGAAAATACATTAGCAATGTACACTTTAAAGCACTTCTGAAAAGCTACACTCCTAATACCAGGTAAATGATATATGTTTTAGAAACACTTATGAATACCTATTCACTTATTAGTCTGGCATGGCATCAAAACAGTATTGGCTAAACAATAGTGCTTCTATCATGGTTTTGTGTATGGTCAATCAAGTAAACAATACGCATTTTTTTAAAAAACGCTTGAATGCATACTTACACAGCAGTTTATTCAGATCCATTATGGACATCCAAGTAAATATGTGTTCTAAAGTCCATAACTACATATTCAGTAAATACAGAGCTGCTAGTTTCTATAGAATAAATAATAAGCACTATAACAATACCACAATCACAGGGGTTTATCCAACAATGTACTTTGCCACAAAAAAGATCTCACAACTTCTCTCTGGCATTTCCCCCCACCCCATCCCCACCGCCATCATTTCTTTCTTTTGTTTTTAAAGAGAGGTGTTAAAGGAGAGAATATTACCTTTCAAAAAGCTGTTACTTTGTGAGACTACACAACCATTTTGAGAAATAATAACATGGAAGGAAATATTTCTTGGGAGTCCCTGTAAAACTATAAGCCCTATTTTAATCTCACTGCTTACTTTGGTCACCAGCAGACTTAGAAGAGTTCTGCAGCTTGGAGCCACAGTTTTAGAGTAACAAATGCCATCAATGTGAGTAATTGCTCAGCAAACATTCAGGAAGGCTTTTGTTTCTAACTACAAATACCAAAGGAGAGCAAGCTCTTTAAACAATACGATGCATACTTGTATATGGGTGAGAGCTTGCCTTTTCCAGCCATCTTGAAAGCTCTTTACCCTTTTTTCTTCTTTCATTCATGTTTTAGTAGTGCCAACAGGAAGAACGATACCCTAGAGATGAAATTAGTAACTACAGAACTGCAAATAGATAAAGGGTTAACATTAGGACATTATATCTCTTTTGTTAGAAGCTGAGAGCCCTTAAAGGAGCATGAAAAACTGATTTTGGCTACAGGAAGATCTGTGCCACAGTGGCAAAAAATCCCAGTTAACTCTTCACAGGCCTTGGCGTGAAAAAAAGATGTGGATAGAGGGGAACAAAAAAGAGGGAAAGAGCCTAATTCAGAAGGCTTCTCCAGCAGAATCCCAAGACTTAGCAATTTAGATCTTCTTGGGTGTAACAGGATACCCCATAGATATTTAAGACAGGCTTTAAATAGTCAAAATAGATAAAGTAAGGCTTTTGCCTTTAAGATGAGCCTTCCACCTGGACCACTGAAATGATGATTTTCCAGCCTCCAAGGCAGAGTAGGTTTTAAGACATTTTTATGTTCTTCCACTTCTCAGAGATGGCAGAGGCTTCCATACTCCAAGCAGCCTGTAAATTTGCAGCAGTCTGATATATGTACATGACACCCTTGCACGTATTGAAATTAAATTAAAAATAATGAACTACTTAAAATCTATTCATGGATATTCCTGGCAAGATCTATGTGGGCTTGGGAGAAAGGAAAATTTGCTAAATTAATAATTCACTTAGGAACAGTTTGCTCACTGTATGTCCTATTTAGATGTTTTCAAATGTATATTTTTTTACCAGTTCTACTCTTTTTTAGCCTTCAGCCAGCCACTGAAGCCATTTTCTAAAGGTCCAACAAGAGAGCTAAATGAATATAGCAATGATGCCCTTGATTTCAGGAAGGCTATGTACTCACCAGCATACAAAAGCCTGAGTCTAATGACTGCAGTCTGATTTCAGGGATGCTAAGGTAGGAAGGAATACAGACTAACTGGTTTTATGACATATCAGCATTCTACTTCATCAACTGTATAGTGTTTATTCTTGATGTGCTGTTGGGAAATACAGCAGAAAAACTGCTTTGTTGACACTACATTTTTTGCTATAATCCACATTTTATAAATATGAGAGAAGGATATTTAAGAATGGTAGAAACAATAGGACTATATTCTAGGAAGTTTTCAGAACAAAATACATTAAATCAGTTCATAAATTTATCTTCAATACAGCAAGAGATTGATATACACTTATCTTTTTAATTACTAGATTAATTTTCCCATTTAATTAATCTAATTTCTTGGGGGGGGATCTTATCAATGTATATAAATACCTGATGGAAAGGTGCAAAGAAGACAGAGCCAGGCTCTTTTCAATGGTGCCCTGTGACCAGACAAGAGGCAATGGGCACAAATTGAAACACAGGAGGGTCCTTCTGAAGATCAGGAAATGTTTTTTTACTGTGAGGATGTCTGAGCACTGGCACAGGTTGCCCAGGGAGTTTGTGAAGTCTTCCTCCCTGGAGATATTCAAAAGCCACTGGGACATGGTCCGGGGCAACCAGCAATAGGTGACCCTACTTGGGCAGGGCAGTTGGACAAGATGACCTCCAGAGCTCCCCTTCCAACCTACACCATGCTGTAATTCTGTAAAAGCTACTTATTCCAATTGATTTTTTTTTTTAAAGTGTTCAGTCCTGTCTCAGTCACACAACTTCCATGGAAAATGGATGTCCCATAACTTTTGATGAATAATGTTTCCATCCACACAAATATGAAATAGACTTTCTCAGTTCTTATTTTTCTTTATGTCCCAAAGAGCTAAACTTAATAGCACTGAATTCCCCACCCCCCAAAAAAACCTACTAAGGTTACTTTTCTGGTGTTTTTCCAAATCCTGAAACCTGTTTTTGGATTTTGGTAACTATATCAGACAATGAAAGACTAAGATCTACTATACAACCCTGAAGGCAGATTTTTCATCCTAGATTTAATTAAATAGGAACATTAGTAATATTTCATTCAGATTAGTGTAAAATGTTAGAATACAAAAATGAAGCAGGAATAGTTAATTCTAAATATACTCATTCCTATACCAATAAAACCAAATTATGTTCTGATTCCAAACAAAACACATATTTGCCTTTTACAGAATTTAAACTGGTGCTTAATTTTAAACAATTGCTCGTGTGTTTTGCCTTACTGGTGTTTTCGTAAGTTTTTTGGTTCACTGAAACCACTAAGTTGTGGGGTTTTTTAAAAAAAGTTGTTGCATTATCCAATATCATACATGAGAAGTAACGTTATAGCTATGCTTTGATCCATTGTAAAACTGGAGGTATAATCGCTACATCCAGCACTGTGTGCTGTATAAAAGGAGGTACTTACTACTCCATTAACCTTGTCCAGCGAGCTGACAGTCACACATTTGTTCTACTTTGCTTTAAGGGTTATGTAATTAGAAAGTCAATTAGAGATGAAAAATGAACATGTAATTTTTTTTGCAACCCCAATCTAATACACATTACCTACACCATGACAAAAATCATTTACAGACAAGGTTCTAATTTCACTATGCAGAGAAATAGACAAGATGAGCTGAGAGTCGATTTATAGCAATGATTTCATTAAATGCCTTGCTGGAACTGGCTATGACTACTCTCAACATGAGTTTATAATCCAGCAGAAAAAAATCCACTTACTTTGTAGTAATGACATAGTCAAAGGAGCCTCCTCAAATGTTTTGTCTCTTTCCCACTTCAAAACAAAAGCAAAGCTTTCTTCAAAGAATAAACCACAGAGTTCCCCTAGAAAATTTGACAACAACTTGCTTCCTGATAACACTGTCTCTAGACCTATCAGAAGGGAATAGGCCCTTCCAGCCTGCCACAGCTGTTTCTCATCTCTTGTTATAGAAAGACACTGTAGTAAAATGTTAATCAGATACAGATTAAGTACCCTTTTGAGTCATCTGTGCTACATACAGGCAATAATGAGTAAGTTAACTGAAAATGAAGTAGTTAGGTGTGAAGAAAATACATTGCTCTTAAAAAATACTGGCAACTTTCTTTGCCTTTATTTTTTTAAACTGCTGATAAGTATTATACATGCACTTTTGAAATTAACATTTGCAGTTGCTTATAGAACTGGCCAAAAAGCAGTCTAGTCTTTGTATTGAATACCAGATTTTGTACTTTTTCAACCATGTTTAGCACAAAGGATATCCAAGGGAAATTTGCTTTAGGATTTAAAGTAATCTGTGAAGGTTTTTTTAATTTTACTGTTAGGGTTTGAAAACACTGCTGTTGTCAGATGAACTAAAATCTGCTTTCACACCCCACCCCCCCAACCCCCAGTTTAGAACTAGCAATCCAGAAATTACTTGGGTTTTAAGAAAAACCGTAAGAGGCTATAGTCAAGACAATAATCTTTTAAAATGTTTACATNTGACATGCAGTTATAATCAAGATTTTGTTAAGTATTTATATTTATAATTTTTATTTATTTATTAAGTATTTTTTCAACTCCTGAAGTGCTTATTCAAACAGAATTTTAAGCAAAAGCCATGTTCAGTATCTACTGGTTTAAAAAGTATGTAAAGTAAAATACATAAGAGAAACTACTAGGTGAACATAATGCTTCTTTAAGGCATATCATCTATTACTGAAGATACCAAACTATTATCAGCGGTAAACTATGCTGTTACAGCTTTAATTGGTGGCTACAAAGCCACAGTAGAGGAACAAATGCAGAAACCTGAAAGTTCAAAAGATCAGTAGATAAGCAGCATGTTACATGATAGTTGAAATGAGAGCCTCTGAGAAATGAATCTTGTGCCACAATAAGCAAGTATCCCTATGTGATTTGAGACCAACTTTAATATAGGATTAGAATCAAGATATACAATCTGCAAAATGCTGGTAAACAGCAAAGAAAGGTACCATCCTCAGATTTGGCTTTTGATTTGAGAGGTATCTTGCAAAACAACTCCTCTTCCTCCACAGACTTCCTCCCACTGTTAGAGGACAGCAAATATAATAAGGAATATTTCCTGTTGTGGCATAGAACATTGCCTACTCTGGATATCTATCTTTCCTCCCTCAGCTTTTAGTGAACAGCCAAAAATAAATAAATTTCAAGAATCATATCTTTTTTTAGAAGCGTGCAGCAGTTTTACACAGGTACAATCACAAGCACTTTATGCAGGATTCTAATTTTATCTATGAAATCAATCCCATACAAGAGGCTGAATGACAGGAAAAAAAAAATAGAGTCTGAACTTACGTTTTTCAAATGTAATTTACCACTCACTTGCTTTTTGTACATTTCTTTATTATTTCCAGCATTCCACTTCACGTCAAGTGTCCAGGCTGCTCTGGTCAACTTTTGAGGTGTCCAATACGCAGAGCAAGGGATCACTGGGCATGCATTACTTTATTCTGTTTTAAAGACATGGTAGATCTGATGCACCTCTGATGTAGATTCACTGCACTCATGGCCGATCCATTTTTGTGTCATAAATCCAGTGCACATCAGACTCACCATGTATACAAACACATTCTGTCTCTGACTTCCCAGAAAAGGGGAACACTGCTTTTGAAAGGTCAAATGATGGCAAGTATATTGGTCGGAGGAATGGGGATCATAATTTGCAGTACACAAACATATAGATAAGGGTGCAAAACTAAGAGCTAGAAAAGAATCTTTAGAAGTCAATACCTCAGAATATCAAGCTATTAAAGGAGAGGCAGTTAACTGAAACTGGTTTTTGATTTTACTAATTTGAAGATGTTCTCACAGTCAGATTATTCACCTAAGTAGTCAAAACTTCCCATCCAGTGACAGAACCATTTAGAAATAAAAGTAAGTCCTTTCTGTTAAAAAAAATGGATTTCATCTTTAAAATGTGCCACAATGCAGTTGAACTTATTTTTCCACTTCAGAATATGAAGGGACTTTAAGTATTCAAAAGTCATAAGACAGAGTATTGTGCATATCTAGATTTCTATTTATTCTTCCTTCCAAACCCTTTCCAAAATCTCATTGTTTCAACATGTTATTGTTTATTTTCTTTCCATTGCTTTACTTAACTGTATAGAGAGATACTCCTCCTTGCTCCCTTTCTCTGCCTTCCCCAAGTGAGGAAGGGCTATTGGAAAGAAAGACAAAAAGGGAAAGCTATTAACTGCACCTGACTTTGCCCTAGTCTTGGCCTTTACGTAGATTAGTGCAATATATGGCCTCGGATAAGAGCAATACATTTGAGCAGGGTTTTACTGAGGAGGGCACACTAAAACACTACCTTTAGGTATACCAGTGAGTGGCCTTGACACACCTGAGTGCATCACTGGATTTGTGCTTTGGTCCTTAAATCATGAGAGCCTTTCATCTTTCAAATTCTTTAAGCCGTGCTTGTCAAGATTATAACAGCAACAGACTTTGGGAGGGCAGACACACAAAAGTGAAGCCCACTTAATTTAGAACCTCCTTGTTGAAAAGAAGAAAAAACTTTCAAAGATTCACTTGGAAGGAAAGGACAGATCATAGCTGCACTCATTCAATAAGTTGTACATTAGCCCACAAAATACAACACGGGAATCTGTTAGACATGTAAGAGGTAATTCATGAAACATTGAGTAAGATCTCTGACTCATGCAAGTAGGCAAACAACTGACACTAAGATACACCTGCTCTCCTCTTCTTTCCCAGATGTTTGATAGCTACTCCTCTGCTGAAATGGCTGTCTATCACACAGTCAGCAAAAGGGAACATATGCTGCTCACTCAGCAACTCCAAATCACAACCTGGCATCTCAAAGCAAGCCTGGTCTTAAAAGGTGTTTAAATTAAGGTGCTTGATAGTAAACTGGAGCAGCTGGGGCATAGCCACATATTCTCTTTTGTCTTCTGTTACAAAGGTGAAAACCTTGGATAGAGGAATGAGATAGCATCAGCAAAAAGCTACAGGAAGACTCAGGAAATCTCATCTGCTAGACACCTTATGCCTACTCTAGGATATTTTTTCAAAGTCGTTTTTAAACTCTTTAAACTTTTAGAAGAATGTATTTTTAATTGATGGAAGTATGATTCCTATGCAAGAGTGCAACTACATAGAGTGTTGCCAAATAGAGTGCTAACATTCTGAAGCCTTCAGACTTCACTGTTGTTATCACTCAGCTGCTGCATTTTTTTGGACTGATCTGTCCACAAAACTTTGTTAAAATGGCTTCTGTTTTAGATGCCCTTTTCTTCCATCTGTAGTCTCCACGATTAAAACTACAGGAGGCCCTTATATTTAGTATGAAGAACCATGCAGATATCATCTTTCATCTAGGAATTTACACACAGGGAGATGTTTTCTGTACTGTCCCTCAAATAAAGTTCTCACAACTTTTGAAGGAGATGGACAGAACCACAAACAAAACCTTAGTGTTTACCTAAACAGTTTGGCACTCTCAAAGTACTGCTAGATCTAAAGGCAATTTATTACAGCTATAAACAAAATCAAATACTATGTATTTCCCTCCTTGCCCTTCTTTTCTGACAAATTTACTTCTAGAACATGAACTGAAGTGAAATCTGATTTATCCTTTCTATAATGCTGAACTGATTGGACACTGGTAAAACATCAGCTTTCCAAAGGACAAAACCATTCTAATTTGCATACTGATTAGTCTGACGGGGCTACATAGACAGTGTATGTATATATTAACACACAGACTCCTGCCATTTCTATTAATTCAATGTGTAACAATATATATTTAGCTGATACTCAGATTTCATGTTTATAACTTGACAAATTAGTTTAGTGCTGCTGTGGAGATAGAACCAAACTGCTGTGTTTATGCTATGTTGCCTCTTCAACTATGACTGTATAAAAACAGCATTTGCTAAAGGAAATGGAAATTCATTTTGGTCATGAATGCTCTGCTCAAGTAAAAGTTCTGGAATTTAAGAAGCACTTAGTTGCCGCATTAGGCCATTTAGGATGTTTCAGCGTCTCAATTGACTGTAATACCAATCTGCTCAAGTGCCCTGTTAATGACCTTCCATCTCACAGCAAGCTCAGGAATTCAGTGTTTATACTTTTTTTTTAACCATACCATGAACAGACTGAAGGACAGATCCTTCTTTCTCTCTCTGTTGTGGCAGAAGGGTGTAAACTGTTAACATTATTTCAAGCAAAAAAAACTGACCTTCATGCATGTTAATGAAAATTATCATTGGCAAAAGTTAGGAAAAGGGAACCACTTAAAATTACAGGGTGTTAAACATTAAGAAATGTAGAATTTTAAATGCTCTCTCTAAACAAGAAAAAATATTTGTATACACTAACTTCCATGTTGCAGCATGAAGCATTCCTTGTTATTGTTCTAAATGAATACCTATGACATAGTAATATGAATTGAGACTGAGAAACACCACTACCATTTCCCAAAACACTCTTCGGAATTTTAAGATAAGTAGTGAGCAGTGCAATATATATTTAGAGGACTGGATCTTTGGCTGATGCCACTGAGATAGCTTCACTGCAGTCAAAAATTTTAGTCATTTTTACAAACTTAATATGTGATCCAGAATATCCGCTTTGTTAACAAACATGAATATTTAATCATCCACCCTGCCAAGTCTTCAATTCATCAGCTGGACAAAGCATGAGAAAAATTCCTTGAGCAATGTCATTAACACTTGTCTGCATTGTTTACATTTTACTGAGGCAGTCTCTAGTAAAAATCTCAGTTACAGTATTCTGGAAAATACTAAAGCCAAATTCCATTTTTTTTTTTCTTTCTTCACAAGCCTCAAAAGAAAACTACTTACAAGATTTGCACTCTGTTTCTACTGAACAGCAACATGTTCCCCTGAGATTTCACACCTATATGCATTTTCTAAATTATCATGAACACAAATTGGAAAGAAAAAAATCTTGTGATACTCTGAAAAGGTTCTAAAAGCTGAACACTAATTATGGAGAGCAATATAGAATTTAGAAAGTAATCGCTCCCCCTCTGCCCCTAGTAGAAATTTGAGAATGTAAAACACTTGGCTTGTTTTTAGAATTTTAGGTTTGCATATCCAGGAGAGTAATCCATGCCTTTGGAAAAAAATGAATTCTTTTAGGATATCCATTCTTAAAACCCTCAGTGGGCTATGGGGAAAGTACCTGTTCTAGGATAACAGCTATCGCACAGTACTACTTCACATGCGGTTATGGACAGATGAGGGCTTTTACTATGCTGCACCATGGCAATCAGACACACGTAAGCATACAGTTAGAACCTTAAATTGTGGCTGTTAAATGAACTCGGTTCAGTTTAATTTTCATCTCATTCATAACACAGACCACCTCAGCCAATATATCTAGTTAAACACCTGGTCCCTTAATTATGCTAGATAGCAAATGCTACCACTGAAGTTAGTGGGAATTACATGGCTACAGTCAGTCTGTAGACTCCTGTTGCTACAGACTGACTGGAATGTGAATTACTGTGTTCATGTATTAATTCTATCAGGAAGAACATATAGAAAGACTTAGTTAATACCAGCTAACATTTAAACCATTCTAGTTAAATCAGTTTTCATTTTTCAAAATGTTATTTTCAACAAAATACCCTCTATTAATATTTTTTAAAATGTTTAATGCAAATTTCTTTAAATGTACTGTGGAGAAGAGTATCTATGAAATATTAATACCTCTTATTTCCCAATGAGTTCATCAAGCCCCTAATCCTCATTTTTAGCCCATTAATAGACTCTTTAGGAATACTCTTCTAAGGATTTTTCTCATATTATATTTATTTCTATCATTGTGGAAATATGTTTCCAAAGTGTAGTAAATTGCTGAATTACTCTGGCCACAACCGATAAGAACGTCTCAAGGCAAGGTAAGAAAATAAACCATCTGCACTTAAGACACCTAAGTATTGATTTTACAAAGGGAAACTTCATTTCAATGAATGCAAAGCTCCCAATCAGATTCAGTCAAGCTTGGCTTTAGTATTATGGCCACACCTACAAATACAGAGTTCCATTTCAGGCACAGCATACAATGAACAAAACTGACTTACAATCCAATTGTAATAGAAGCATTTAGTAAACCCCCTCAGAAGTAGAAATCTCCATAGAAAGAAATTTTCAAGTAAGTAAATCAAATCTGTGGGTATTTCTGAGAATACTGCAGAAAGGAAGCCATTTTCTGAGCACAGCAGACGTTAAACCACCTTTACAAAAGCCTAGGAAATAAGCTATGTACTCTCGAGCACCACCTACCGACATTAAGTGTTTTCCTATTTACAGAAATGGCACTCAAAGGTGTATCCAATTGAATCTTCCAAATAGCTCTGAAGCAACAGACAGAACTGACAGATTTGCTTGTACAATTTCTTGGCACAGAGAGCTTACACCTGTAACACATAGTCAAGCCCACTGTGCTGCAACAACAACAACAACAAAGGCTTAAGCAAGCCATTGCACTGTTGGGTTCATCAGCTAAGAACCTCCCCTAGAATGAACCATGACTTGAGGGGATTTGTTTTAGTAATAATCTAGCCCTCTAGATTTTTATGCATTGAGAAAGACCAGTTTGGAGGGGGGAGACATTATAATGGACCGTTTGTAATTTTTTAAAACAGAAACCCAAGCAATGGATTGTTCATTTAAAACTTAGAATTTTCACTTAAAATACAACTAAAGCTGCAGCAGTAATATAAACTGTTTTTTCTATTAAAGTATTGAAACAGTAAAAATGGCATAACCAAAGTGGAACTTAATCAAATGTTAGTTGTTAGATATAACTCAGTGTTGCATTCTTACCAAGTGTTTTATAAGAGCAGAAACTTCATTTAACACATACTTCTACTAATTTAAATGGAATAGCAATTCTCAGACTTTTGAACCTAAGTATGTTTAACTTCTTCTAGTGTCTCACAGCCCTGCTATGAAAACTATCTTAACCAAGAGGCTAAGAAACTTTTAGTTGAAACATTAGAAAATTCTGATACCATGTTGTCTTCAGATCTGTCCCATCAAGTCTCTGCTTTCCTTATCGGTAAATAGCAAGAGAGACTGGTGTCGTGGTTTCGGTTTCAGCCCAGCCGGTAACAAAGCACCACGCAGCCGCTCGCTTGCTCACTCCCCACCCCCCGGGTCCTGAGGAGAAAATATAAAGAAAAGCTCGTGGGTCGAGATAAGGAC
>VYZV01027415.1:0-11774 GCA_013401275.1 Pandion haliaetus | reverse complement strand
CCACACATCGTCTCTGCTGCTCCTTTCCTCAGGGGGAAGATTCCTCACTCGTCCCCTGCTCCACCGTGGGGTCCCTCCCACGGGAGACAGTCCTTCACCAACTTCTCCAAGGTGAGTCCTTTCTGCGGGCTGCAGTTCCTCACAAACTTCCCTGGCGCGGCTTCTCTCCGCGGGCTGCTCTCCAGGCACACACTGCTCCAGCGCGGTTTTTACCATGGAGTTACGGCCATCTTCGGGAGCCTCCGCTCCACCATGGACCTCCATGGGCTGCAGGGGGACAGCCTGCCTTCTCACCACGGGCTGCAGGGCCATCAGCCTCCTCAGGCGCCCCTCCTCCCCCTCCTTCTTCACTGACCTCGGCATCTGCAGAGATGTTCCTCTCACATTCCCACCCCCCACACTGCCGGTTCCCCTTCTTAAATATGTTCTCCCAGAGGCGCTCTTACCGTCACTGACGGTCTGGGCCAGAGGCAGGTCCGACTTTTTGGAGCCGGGGAAGCTTCTAGCAGCTTCTTAAAGGAGCCACCTCTGCAGCCCCCTCCCCCACTACTAAAGAAAACCGCGCCACACAAACCCATAACACTGTTCTTAAAGCTGGCTCACAAGCCTGGATGTTCTCTTACTTGCAAACCAGACTATAGAGAAAGAAGGGATGGTGGAACTCGGAAATGTGTATTCAAGCCTGCTTCTTGACCAGATTTGGAGTTGGCATACGGCTGCAGAAAACACCCAGACCTAGGATCACTGTTGCTGAGAAATTCTGAACATTTTTTCCATTACAAATCAGAAAACAAAACATTTTGGAATTACCTGTAGAATGAAAATTCTTAATACTTTCCATTTAAGAGAAATGAAAATGTTTGTGACAAGTTCTTCTCTAAAAGAGAAGTTTGCTTTCTCAGCTGCTTAACTTTGCAGGGACAGCCCAAAAGTCCTCATTGCCTCATTTTAAAATGTCAGCCTTAATATTTCCAGCCTCCTCTGGAAAAAGCAGAGTTTTCTTAGAATACATCCTCAGGCTTCCAGAGCCCAAAGTACTGATCCTCATACACCCACAGAACACCCTGCCATTTGTGGACTGAGCTCTGTGGCAGAGACCACAAAGCACAAAGCCTTTAAACCTCAGGTAGTCAACTGGACATTGTTTCCCCAAATCCTAAAAGCCTTGGTTTAGGCATCATCCGGTGCTTTTGTTAACTGGTTTATGTTGGTGGGTTTGTTTTAAGCTCTTTCTGCTCACTGAAAGAGGCCGACCCTGTAACCTCCCTCCTCTGCCCCACTGCTGAATCCGACCTCGGGAAAGCAGCAGGCTTATGCAGCTGAGGGGAATGGGGACAGATGGGCAGGGCAGCAACTGCCCTTTGCCTTGGGAAACCACCGCAGCACCCTGCTTTCATTTGTAAACCAAGGAACTGAGTTGTGGTTTGGGAGTTTTAGGGATGCATGCGATGCAGCGTGGAAGTATTTCTAGCCTGGAAGAAATGAAACTTTTAAGGATATTCACTGGGATCTCTTACAAGACTGTCAATCTTACATTCGCTCCCCATGTCATCATTCCATTATTCAAACTTGTTTCGACACGATATTCATTTGTAATTTCATGCAATATTTGTGTTTCCATAACATTTACAAAACTATCATCCACTGATAAGAGAATCTTCACATAGGCCAACTCATCATGCAAGTAACTAAGTTTCTGACCTGTTTCTCCTTGTAGACTATTTAGAGCATAACTAATCTTAAATCCTATTAAATTCAACCAGTAAGCTCACATTCACTGAACAGAAAAAATTACTAACATTCGCTGGAAGTTAAGCAAGTTGTTGATTTTTTGACTGAATTGACACCTCTATACCAGCTCTTTATGCTCAGTTTAAGTGACTACTTCAATGTCAAACAATTTTAGTACTTCCATTCAAGTATGAAGGCTGGCATTCTTCACTGTATTCTATGTACCAAACAATTAAGTTTATATGTATAAGTGGCTACTCAAAGTAATTTTTTTCATAGACAAGAGTCGTTTCTCCTTCAAACAAGCAAATAAAAACTGAGTCAAGAATGCAAATATAAGTTAACACATCACTATTTTAGAGACTTATAGTAGAACATTTAATTACAAGTGAACTTCAGCATGGTTTTTGCAAGCAATTGACAAGTTGCTGCAATTTCTAAGACAAGAGAAAACATTCTGAGAGAGTGGAAGTATTTACAAGTGTTACTACATATAAAGCATTTATGATGCCTACACCAGATTACAAACATGTCCTTTTTTTTTAAAAGAAATATGTGTAAGTAATATATACACTGGCAGATACCTGCTTTAGAACAACAAACACATTCTACACAATAAATTAAAACTATAATACATAAAGTATCCACCTGAAATAAAGTTACCCTACAAGGTACTTTTAATTAGCCAAATATTTTTCCTGAATATGACACATCAGAATAAAAGTAGAACCATAAAAGAAAATCTATATATGAGCATAATGAACATACATGATCTGGCTTTTTATATATAATGGTGCCAGGAAATACTCTGTAGGGTTTTTTTTCCAAAAATGTATTTTCTGAAAAAAAATCATTGAAGTAGATGTTTTCCATGAATGTTCATATCAATTATTCAGCTACAAATATTGAAAAATACTTGCTTGCCACAGTCACTTCCCTCTCCAAAACATCAAAATGCCTTTTGAAAAATTTGTTTCTTTGAATGTGATTTTTTAAAATGATCCATTTTTAACAACAACTCCAGGCAAGGTATTCTGAAAATGATAAGCCAAAGTTCAAAATTTATTGTTTCAAACCAGAAGTCTTTTTTAAATTTTTAAGTTGCCAGACTGAAGAAATCATTCTTTTACAGGTGTTTAAAAAACAATGCACCACGTTTAGTATGACCTCCTATTCAAAAAGACAACCCAAAGATACTCCCCAGTAACTTGCAATTAAACTACTAGGAGGCTCTCTGCAGTGATTGCTGTCTGAGCTTTCAGGCTTCAGCTACTCTCCCAGGGGAACAGCTGAAACTCACTGGACTTCAGCCTCTGTAGGGCACCCATTATGTCCACAGGCCTGACCTAGCACCTGCTAAATTCAGCTGGATAGACTGTACAGGGAACTTTTTTTTTCTTTAATGCTGTGCTCCACTGCGATTATGCTGAAATAGGAGCATCAGTTACACCATGGCAGTACACTGTTTCACTGCAGCGAGATAAACCTCCAAATGACTCGTTGATAGCCTCAACCAGAATAAAATTGAGAAAAGACACTGAGGTGGTCTGATTCACTATTTTGCCCAAGTACTTAAACTAAGGAAATTAGGACCTAGACTGAAAAACAACAGACATGGAAAGGGGCTTTTTTCCCTACTGTCATATAAATTGTTGAGAAACAGCATATAGGAAGCTTGAGGTCATGAATCAATTATTTGAAACAGGGGTAACCTGGCTTCTAGGTTCAACTTCAATG
The DNA here is from genome assembly GCA_013401275.1 of Pandion haliaetus. Taxonomy (NCBI): domain Eukaryota; kingdom Metazoa; phylum Chordata; class Aves; order Accipitriformes; family Pandionidae; genus Pandion; species Pandion haliaetus. The sequence goes on along the minus strand of VYZV01027415.1, from coordinate 8,306 downwards.
TGTGCTTTAGGAAAAGGGTACAGCTTCATCAGAAAAGCCAGAACAGATTCCTCGTATTCATACCCCTCCCTCCAAACCTTTTCCCCTTCACAACCAATTCCTCCCTTTAAAGTGGGAAACACAATTAAGTAGTCCACTCTATTCAGAGCAGCAAGTCTGAAACAAAACAGGCCTCATGGGGCAGGCTACCCAAGTCATCAGACCACAGAGGTGTCCTGAATACCTGTCAATCTTTTCTTTGGGAAGTCATGTAGGCATGTATTTGTTGGCCCTGAAATAAGAATCCAAGTCTCCATTGCTTTCAAGAGCTACAGCTACTACCCACTTAGAGAAATTTTATCAGACATTTATCACTTCAGAAGTGATATCGTTACTGGGCTATGAAGCAAAAGAGAAAGCATCTCGGTCTTTCATTTTGGTAATACTGCAAGTGCACCAAAACACACATTCTGGAAGTCTTAATAAACACAGGTAACTTTTCTAAAACACTTTTTTTTTTTTCCTTTGTGAAAGGAAGTTTTAATCATGTCGTCCACTAAATAAAATGTACTTGAATTTGAGTTTCAAATCATAACTGGAAAATCTATAATTTGTAAAGTTTGAATATGAACTCCAAAAAAGATATATGCATCTACCAAGATCCGTTTATTTTTCATCAGGTATTTTTATTTGCCACATTGTTATAGCCCTGTTTTTTGCTTTCCTTTCCACAGTAGCTTTACTCCTTTCTAAACTCCAGCTTGTGAATTATTTCACCTAGGATTTCCCTGGTGATTCACAGATAATATATGCAAACACTACCATGAAAATAGCAATGCCACTTTTTTCTTTTTTTCTTTTTTTTTTCTTTTTAATGAGCTCAGCTTTATTATTATGTGGCAAGTGTATTGCTCTCATGGAAGCATTATAAAAGGTAAACCAAAGGGTGCTGAAATAAATGACCAAACATCATACCTATCCAAGAAATACTAATAAATTTTAGGTTTGAATAAAAGAGAGTTCTGACAATCATCAGATACATGGGCTACGTGCACATTTTAAGCCATTTGATGCATTTTAATTGTCAAGTCTTTGCTGAAACATGGGAAAGCACCATGCTCTCCAGCAACTTATTTCACAGTCTGCACGTCACAGAAGTTTGGGGAAGAATTGAAGTTTCTACATCTTGTATTTCTGGAATCTTTCTAGTTCTGTTGTGAGCTGCATTGGTAAGGGTTCATCCACTGTTTCCTCTTCCCACTGATAAAAAGCACACATTGCCTTTGTGTTTTCAGAAACTGCTATCTGTACCATAAAATAAGTACATCCTTTACTGCCATTGGAGCAAGACCACTTCTCATGCTTTTGTTAGGGAAACTGGTAACATATCCATAAGCATAAACCCAGTAGAAAGTAGCAGAACTGAAGCTTCAAGTCATTTAGGTCCTTTTGAAAGTTGCAGATGTGTCTTTTTGGGGAGAGATGTGAAATCTTTTCACTCGTCACTCACATTGTCAAACTCCATTTTGATAGCTGTAGTACAACTCCTTTTGTAATTATCGTCCTGTGTTGACAGTTAAACCTTTCCAACACCACATCAATTAAATTTCAAGATAAAAGATGACAAATCATAAGTAGGTCAAGAAGCATGCAAAAAGTAGCTTCCAAACCAAGTCTTATTCTGTAGAGGCTAAAATTGCTTTCCTAGTTTCCAAGTATAATTACTTGTGCTATATTGATAGCTAGCCAAAGCACAGACCTTTGTTTTTTAAAATTTATATTTTATCTTCACGCCGAGTCTCAGTAAATTTGAAAAGCACTTGCCATATATTGCTGTGTATATCATACATACATTTATTTTTCACTGTGGCACTACCTGAAAGGCACTTACGGCTCAGAATCACTACATTAACCTAAACCTAAACCAAACTTTATCATAAAAGAACCTACTGAATTCAAATCAACTCACTGCAAAAATAATCATTTTGTTGTGCTCTGCAAATGCACTGGATACAGGGGTATTAAATACGTTAATAATTTAAATCTGTAGAGATTGTGCCTGCCAGAGCAGAAACCAATTGAACCACTTTAGTTCTCCTTTTATTTTCTGCATATCTATCCTCATTATGGGTCTTACCTGAACCCAAGGTAAATTAACCTATCCCCAGAACATCCACCCCAATACGTCTGTCTCAAAAATTAACAAGAATATTGCCACAAGAATCTTCTAACACCCTCTTGGGATGTGCTTGGCCTCCTTACTTACTTCAGTGCTTGTTATCAAGCATGTCTTCACTAGTCAGAGTGGTAAGCCTGTCCTACAGCACAGTTATTAGGAGTTTTACCTCTCCAGATCCTAAGAAAATAATTTATCCAAAGTTAGCATGCAGTACTTCTATTTCCTAGGGTCAGCGTGCTCACAGGTCTGAAAAAACACTTGCCAGTTGCTTCAGGTCAACAGTTCAATCTCGCTTATCCATTCTGCAGTGAACTGCAAGCCTGCAAGAGCAGAAGTGGGCCCTGTGCTGTCAGGATCTTCTTCACAGAGCTGCTGCTCACCAGGCTGAACTTCTCCTTTTACAAGCCAGTCATGACTGACTAAGTGTGGAGAACTACTCTGTTCCATAATAATTTATCTAGGGAAGAATCTGCATATTGTAATCTATAGCCTTACTACAAATTATCTGAAATCTTATCCACCATTAGAATCATTCATGACAAGTGTTTTATAAATAATTGGCAGAGATAAAAAGAAACACAAGACCATGTTTACTCCATGTGCTATACACACCTGATTCTTTAAGTTGGCCCATTATTGCATGATCAGGATAAGTGGCTGAATGTAGGTCTGCCCAGTCTGTCAAAGACAGAAGACTTCACGGGTTATGCAGTAGAAGATCAGAGGAGAAAAAAGACCTCAGGGAAAAGAAGTTAGGTGCTCCTAGAAGCTGAAGGTGTATCTGGGAAAGATTAGTATATAAAGTTTTGTGGATTTATCCCTGGCCTTATGAGACAAGGTGTGAGCCAGTTGTAACAAGGTGGTTTTCCCCAGTTAAAAAAACCAAACCTGCACTGCCTTTGGCACAACCCCCAGCTAGAACTTGAGTGAACATAAGCTCAGCACTGTTCATGGCCCCATTTGGATCTTTGAATGCAAGCATGAGGCTTTTCTTCATTTATAGTCAAATAATTTAAACATAGATGCCTTGACCGAAGAGCAGTCCATAATCTACTTTAAGTTAGAAACATAGCTCCCAGCTATTGTGCTGTATTTCCTAAACCACTTCAGCATAGGTGAGACATATGGTTTCACTGATCACTCATATTTGCAGGTTTCATTACTGCTGAAACTCACTGAGGTTTGGGGCTCTGGTCATTGGGTTTCTTGTAGGCACGTAAGCATGTGTGTACACACACCTACTTGTAGTAATCTCAGCTTTACAAAGCAATTGTACTTCACTTAAGTGAACTATTGCTACCACACACTGCTAGCTGGTAATGAAGCCAGTCTTACCCACTACAGCAGCTGTCATTTCTGCTGCATGAACTTCTTCTGCCAGCTTTCGGTCACCCAGATGAGAGCTTTTCTTACTTGAAGCTCCTCAATCTGGCTGGAGAACGATCCAAGTCATCACCTGTTGTCAGCAACCTACACACTAACAGTTCCCTTGAGCCTTCATGCCTGTGTACTTTGCTTTCATCTTTCTCTGGGGCTCAGCTGCTCCCGATAATTAACCAAGAGAACCACAGAGTGCAGCCTAACAAAGCAGTTAAGGCAATTCAAAGGCCAACAGATAGGCTAAGAGAAAGTCGAGCCACACTTTCCCACTACTTCCCTACCACCATCTGACCCCTCAGCAAGTAGGTTAGAAAGCCACCCCAACAAACAAAAGAATGCAGTAATCTCCCCCAGACTAGCTGGTGGTAGAATTAAATAAGTATTAGTGCCAGGAGAAGCACAAAGCCAAGCTGGAGAGGAAGGAAGCAGGAACATCCCTTTCAGCAGGGGTTAGCCTTTTGATTGGCCTTATCCACATTGTCACACTGCGGTTGGAGGGGTGTGCTTCAGGAGCAACTGAGCACACTTAACAGCTTTCTGATGTCAAAAGGAGCAGTCCCATTCTCCTCTCCCTCACATGCCAGATCTGGCACATATCTGACCCGTCAGAAAACCAACTCGCTAATCCAGCAGAAAGCCATTTGCTTTTTTGGTTGGGTTAGTTTGCCAGTGGTTTAATGAACTGAATTGGCTCGGAGTGAGGTCAGAGAAGCACCAACCAACAAAGCAGAAGCAGAGGGAAAGCACAGCCAGGAGAAGGGGAGGACGCAGTGCTGCCCCTTCAGCAAGAGCCAGCAGGCAGCTCAGCCATCTAATCCCAGTGCACTCCCAGTCACCCAGCTGGCAGCTGGCCAGCTCTGGCTTTCCAAGGGAAAACAAGCCAAGAAGTATGTGGTTCTACCTACCCAAGAGCAGCTGTTCCTTTTGGGACTAACAGCATCCTGCAGCACAGCTTAGCACCTGTTAGTCGTAGCAGGCTAAGATTTATTGTCTAGCACACCTTAACTGAGATATGGTCGGTTAAGATTCACCGCATCTGCTGAAACCTCACGGCTCAGCTCCATCACCAAGCCTTCTGCTTCAAGACCTGCTTCCTCTCTGTAGCCCTCAGCCCCTTGCAGCAGTAGGCTCAGAAGCTCGCCCTCGTTGAGGGCTGCAGGAACTGGCACTGCCTCCATCCACCCCTCCCAGGGTGGCCTTCCCTCCCTTCAGCACCTCCTGCTCCACAGCCCTGTCCCCCTCCCACCCTCCACCCGTAGCTGCACCCAGCAGCGGGTGCGTGATGCCTCGAAGAGAGCAGCCGTGTCGCTGCTGTGCAGAAACTTCAAACAAATATTGTCATGGTTTATTGGATGACTTGCGTGTTCCAGATTGAAAACCACTTAGTTCTGTTCAGAACTGACAGGCGAGGGGGACAGGAAACAAGCACCCTTAGGCAGTCACCTTTATCGGGTTTGAAAATCTGATGACACTTTTGTATCGAGTATTTCTCTGTATTAAGTCTTTTCATTGCAGTATGGAGAAACAATCATTATGACACTGCAAGTTCCCTCTTCCAGTATTTATGGAACAGAAGGCTTATTAAATACTATTTCTAGATTACTTTTCCATCCTTCAAACAGCTTAAAAATCATTAAAAGAACATTAAAGAAAACAGAAAAAAACCAATAAATATGCAGATAAGTGAATGTTAAGGCCATTATAGATCTTTTCTTAAATACGCTTAATAAAAAGCCTTGAAATGAAAGAGAATTAATATTGTGAAAAACAGTTTGAAAATTAAAATCTTTTAGTTCTGCAGTAACTGTAGGAACATATTATGAAGTTAGGCAGCAATCATATGCATAATTAAAGAAGTGATTATATGTATATTTATACCATCAATGCATAATCCTCAATTTGTTTAACATAAAACAGAACATCAAGGAAACGAGAATTTAAATTCCACTTGTTTAATATGGAACATTAAGTACACGAAAAATTGCTTGTAATTTTAAAGGGTATAACTTGAACAAAATTTCAAGGTGGAGAATATTTGGGAGGAAGTAATGAGTGAAAGAAAAAGAAAATATTAATATTATGCTTAATGAATAGAAACCTCATTTATAATAATTAAGGAGTGCTATGCTCCCATTGCAAATACTTAAAAAGAAGGTGATGCCAATTAACAAGACATCTCTTCATTTTATACAAACAGGATAGATGTGGGAGTTCTTAAGGATTCACACAGAAGTTTTGTCTGGCTCCAGCACATCAGGAAACATGCACAAACATCTCCCTTACTCCATATATGTCTCTAATAGCAATTATCTCAGAAACGTTTGCTTATATTCAGATGAATAACGGGATGTATTCTGTGTTGGTGATGACAAACTGGGGACTTTTATACTATACATTCAAGCTGACTAGTACACTGAATGTGATTGAGAAGTCTTCACCTCCTTTGTGCCCTCCTAGCCCAAACAGGGAAGTTTGGGAAAACGCAGCACCTGTGAGGAGCTGAGGAGCAGCCAGACCTTCTTCACATACCGGAGGAGCCATGGTCAAAGCTCTATAATTTTGAGAAAAGGTGATCTCTGCTTCCTGCTAAGCACTGAATTTGATGGACCCAGATAGAGTGACACCAAGTCATTCTTCCTCCAGTCTCAGCCAAGAGCTGTGGCAAAGATTATTCCTTCATATTTTTTTCTCACAGAGTGTAGAGCATACTTATCTATTTTGATAACAGTATTTACAGGGTTTTCTTGTAGTCTCTTTAGAAATGGTACCCAGCTGTCTTGAAGGCAGCCTTTTTTATATTTGATTGGCAGTACTCTCAAGACCAAATATTGAGCTGTTCTAAGAAGGAGTTAAAGAGCTATCATTGTAAATATAATGTTCTGTCTTATCAAGAGTTCTGTGGTTAATTGGATACCGGAAATAGATATTAGCCCATATTGTCAGTGTTGTACGGACTTGATAGGATAAGGAGTCATCTGTCATCAAAATTAAAGGTATTAGAGAACTTTCTGCACCCTTAACTCTGTTTCTCAAGGGATTCCAGCTTTCCACTGACCCTTCAGCAATCCTGCTGTGCCCAGATACCTACTATAACACTTGTCTGCTCCTGAGCAGGGAGGAAATAATGTTGTGTACAGAATGTGTGTATTCCTGGTGAAGGAAAAAAAACAATACTAAGTATTTAGCCTTTCATTTTTTTACTTTTCAGAGTTTGTGTTAAAAAAAATGACATATATAGTGATGCTAAAGGCTAAAGTTGTAATATATGAGGGATTGAGGCGAGGTGAGTATGAAATTTTGGGTTATGCAGCATGTGTTAATGTTTGAAAGTACTGTAACTTAACATTTAACATTCCATGTATATTCAATATTATCACATGAATTATTTTACTATCTTAATGTTTATTCAAACCGTTAATATTTGTGCCACAACTGCATAAAAATACATTTTAAAATACTTACTAAAAAACTATCTAAATACCATAACATTTGTTACTTACACGTGTTGAGAAGTTTTAGAACAGCTAATACTGTATTATTGCTTTGTATTATAGGAAGAGGGTATCTCTATTAATTGCTTACTTAGCATTGTATGTTTCCTCTAATTCAAAGGTGTTACTCAAATTAGTCCCTCCGGTTATCATTAGAACAGTGAGAGCCTGAAAAACCAAAGCTGTAGTGCAAGTCAGTGTCAGTGACAGCTGCAAAATTAATAAGTCAATAGAAGTATTTTTGTGCAAAGAAATGTTATTTTTATGTAAACATATAAGCAATTTTAACCAAGTTTATAAGTAGAAAAATAGTAAATTCCATTTTCTGATAGGATGTATAAAGTCAATCACTCATTAAAAAAAAAAGTTTAAAAGTTTGTCATTTTAAAATATTTAGTGCTTTAAATAATAAAAACTGTATAAATAGTGAAATAACTGATACTTTGCTTATGCATTACATATTAAAAATATTTTCAAATGAGCTAATGTGGAAATCTTGTCAGTGCCTTCTTATGACATTCATTTATTAAATTTCATTATTAATGCACTCAATTTCCTGTATGTTATCCTATGTTAGATATAAGGTATCTAGATATTAGGTATAGGATATCTAATATAGGATATCCAATATATCTAATATATCCTATATTAGATCATCGTGGTTTATCCACAAGCCACATACAACTCTTAGGCATCTCAAAGTGTACTGTGATGGTACGGACAGAGAAGATCATGAGACTTAAGCTGCAGACTATATGCCCCAAGGAGTGGTACAGTACTGCATGTTATGGTTTATAGATCCTGCCAAGAGTTTGAGTTAGAGCTCTGCTGTGTTTTTTTGAAGAGGGTGCTCACCGCACATCTGTGATCCTGATACTTTCGTTTTATTACTGTAGCCTGAAAAAATATGTATATCCTCAGTTAAATATTGCTGAAGCTGTTGTGATTCAATCCACTTCTCAAATTTTTCATCATTCAGCTATTTGACCTTAGAAAAAATTTATAATAATTAAGCATTGTATGATGTGATCTTGCCTAGCAAAAAATTATGGGATTGTAAAACCAGTTTTCACAGAGAACAACCTCTGAGATGATCTTAGGAACAGGGAACTCTATGGCATGAAATGTGGCTAACTCATATATATTTCTAATGAAGTAGACTGTTACTAGTCCTGATAACTCCTGCAGAGAATAAAGACACTCTTCAACTTCAGTGCTATCTTAAGGTCTTACATAAAATTTAAATATTCTGCCTGTCTTCTACTGGCCCATTCTTT
>VYZV01027397.1:11848-35097 GCA_013401275.1 Pandion haliaetus | reverse complement strand
GCCTTTTAAAAGAAGAGAGTTTTAATGGAGAATAAATTGAGCCTTAAACAAATGGTTACTTCTGTATATTACCTCGCATCAGTGCTTACTTCTATTTGCAAAGTTTTCTCCTACAATGTAGTTGGTCATTCTTTGAGACTTTTTGTTTACGTGTGACAGTGTCATGAAAAGATACTGAAGGCACCTCTGTTGTATGGATGTAGTATCCCTTTTCTTGGCAAATGCAGCTGTGATACTGTGTTTGTAACTGGTCTGATTTGATCATAGGGATTACTTGGAATGGGATGTAAAGTCTCCAGCTGATGTTTCTTTTCTTGCAATCATGGGTTTCTTAAACTCATTTAATCAAAAATGACAATTGTAGCATTGAAAAATGGCAGCACACTTTTCCTTCTACTGAGTTTCTGAACTTGCTTGTTTACAAATAGCTTCGTTATGCCTTTGAAAAGGGATAATGTATCCTTCAAAATGGGCCGTGTGCCTAGTCAGTCAGCTCAGCTTTGCCTGGCACATTGAGACATCTAGTAGACCTCTGCACATGTAAATCTAATGCAAATAAGATCACTTTACATTTTATAGTTCCTAATATTTGTCTTTCTGAATAATATTTTAAAGCAATATTTGTTAAAGTTTTTCTTGCACTGTCACAAATTGCTTTTTAGTTGTGTTTTTTCCCAATAAACAAGTTTAATATTAGAGACAAGTTGGTGTAACAAGGGATAAAGCACCAGGTTTCAGTGATACTAACTGCAAGTGTGCTTTAAACAGCCATTGCCTTCCTTATTGTTTACCTGATCAACATTTTCTCTGAATACTTGAAAATTTTAACAATAACACAGGTATAACGAGCAGAATGAAAATGTACAAAGAACAGATGAAATCTTTTTGTTCAGTTTTATTAACATGTTGCATACATGAGAGCTTTTTCTAGCAGTGGTTTAAAACGTGTAATTTTTTTTTTTGCAGAAATGTAATAACTGCAGCTCACCTACTGCACCAAAGTTCTAGGTTTTTAGGAGCCCAGCTTTAGTCATTTGAACATGCTTCTAGAAATGTACATTCTTTCCCTGTAATAGCTAAATAACCTTGAGAAAAGCTCTGGTAAAAGCAGTGATGGATATATGAAGTTAAGCAGTTTAAAACTCACAAATTGTATTGTGGATGATGGTATTTAAAACAATAAAAGATCACCAGTACAGTATCTCAACATTAATGTGTTTTATTGGTAATAATGCAGGCTGACTTTACAGTGTTAGCAGAAATAAAGATTCTGAGTCTACATTCAGTGTTGAATTTGAATCCTGAAAAGAAGAGGACAGCAGGTTTTCTGCTTGGGTATCAAAACACCTGATTTTTTTTTTTTTTTCCTGTGGGGTTACTTGAAATTTTGGGTTTTTTTCCCCTGTTTGTACAGACTTTATAAACAGGCTGAGGCTAATACTTAGGTTTGCACTTTAATATCAGACTTAAACCAAACCTTGTATTCCAAGTGGGTTGTTTTTGGTTTTTTTTTAAGTGGTAGTTGTTGATCTTTTTTGTAGGTTGTAAGGAGTAATAGGAAATAAAAGTAATTCATACAGATCTTAGTTTTCCTTTGTCTAAGGGGGAAAAATTTGGTTTAATATTAATCAGTGGTTCATTCCTATGGGTAGTTATCAAACCAGTGTTCATTTTCATTGACCTCAGCGAAAAAAAAAAAAAAAGGAAAAAAGAAAAAAAGACCTTAAAAACTTGAACTAGCTTAGAGTGACAGGACTGGGAAAACGAGAGATGGTTTCTTCAGCACACTTTGGGGGGAAAAGGGACCAAAAGTTATTTTAGGCTTCCTCAATAGATTGCATGTGAAGTTGCTTATTAGAGTAAGAGGCTAATAATAAATGCAATATGTATTGTCTTTACTATGGCATCTGTTTAGGAGTTGTTCAAATCACTGCAGTAGGGCTCTACAAATAAAAATGTAACCTAACATCATGTATCTAATGTACTGTATCTTTATCAGTGATAGGTGAAATCTGGAATAACAAGTGCAAAAACGGAACAATTACCTATAATGCTTTGTAAAAAGTTTTTTCCAGTAGAATTCATTCTTGTCATTTTGTAAGACAACCCTACAGTCCACCTGTTTGTAACTTTTTTAATAAAATAGATACCTGTATTACCAAACTGAGGTGACTAGTCTGTGTTCAATTTCTTCTAAAGTGGGCTGAACCAACAAGCTGCTGGTTGGGGGTTTTTTTGTGTGTTTTTTTGGTTTGTGTTGTTTTTTTGGGGTGGTTTGGTTTTTGTTTTGGTTTTTTTTTGAGGTATGGTTCTTCTAAACATAGTAACCACATCTGAATTGTCACGAATGACTCCTTCCAGCTCAGGGAAACAGGCCGTCAACTGCGCCCAGAGTGGGTGTAAAGCCCGCTCTCAAGTGCCCTGAGTGGAGGGGAGGGGGAGCAAGAGCTGTGCATTATCTTCTTGTGCAAGGCAGGGCCTACTCTCTGAGCTGGGGGCCCTGTTCAAAGCAGCAATGGTGCCTCTCCTCACAGGCTGGTATGATAAAGCTTTATTCAAAACAAGTACCCATGTTTGTCTTGTCCAAGTCTGAAGATGGCAATAGCTATGAGTCCTGGCATCTCATAGTGTCTCTGTAGCTGCTCTCCACCATAGTAATCTAGAACTGTCATCATTCTACCACACTAGCCAAGAAAGCACTCTTGGAGCTCTGCCACAGGAGAGGCAAAAGATTTTTCTAGAAACCTTCTAGCTGAGAGTGCCCAAAGCTATTTGATAACAATTATCTTAAATGCTCAGTAAAAGCCTTGAGTTTGCAAAGTCAATGATTTTCATCTGGGCCCTGTAACAAAAAGTACATCTTCCTCAGAACTTACAGTCTTGATACTGACTTTTAATACTGCATTTGTAACTAAAGCCATGTATTAATGTAAAATGTGATTTCAAGTTTAGAAAAACTTGCTACTGTAGTACCTTCAGTCATCAGTGATGTGTCAACAGGCAAAACCACCTAGCATGCTTACCACCCCTCCTCCAGCTAAAAGAGCATTAGCCTTATCTTGTAGGTAGGTTTCTATGCTGTTTCTTCTTCCTGCTCACATTTCCTTCACTGAGATGGAGATGTAGCTTCCATCTTGAGAGGAAAATGACAGAGAAGGGCAGACTGCCCTTCTAAGTGATGTTGGATGAAATGTGTTCTTCCCTTAACCTCGCCAAGACGCTGGGGGTGAAGCATGCCCTGTTCTGACTAGTGTCAGTGAGTGTGGTAGCTGACATGTTAAGGCTACTTCAAGATATAACAAGTGGATTAATCCCTGTCTGAGTCTGATTTCTCGTGTGGTTTAAAAGAAGTCGTAATTGAGCAATATTCCCAATTCCTTATGGCACTCGGTGTAACTAAGCAAGCTGCTTCCTCTTCCCCCTCAGAGGCTGGGAAGTGAATGCAAGTACAGCCAGTAAGTCCCTGTGACTTTATACGACTGGTTTCTTTCAAAGTGACAGTACAGTGTAGTCTGGGTTGGGAGTTTTAAGGAAGCATGTAAGATTTATGTTTAAGGCCATTATCTTTCATGAGCCTTGGTGCTGAGAGTGAACTTGCCTGATGCTGTACAAATAGTTGAGTAACATCCTTTGTAAAATAGGTGAGACAGCGTTGTGTTCCTTTAAACCCAGGCTAGCTGTTTTTGGGGCTGTATAGATAGGGCTTCATAGGCAGCTTTTTCTTTGGTTTAACAGTTCCTGCTGTAAAAATGCACAGGCCCTGCATTTTTCCTGTGCAGTCAGAGGATGGGTATGTCCCCCCAGCATGCTTGGAGAGTAGGAGCTGACTGCAGCATAGACTAGAGGACTCTTCCCCACTCCACTCCCCCACCTAGCATGGGTGACACCTAATGAATCGCTAACCAGGGCAGAGTTGGGTCTTGCAGCCTGGCTGGCTGTGCTTGGGTATGAACCACCAACTTCATGAACCCTGCAGTGGGGACAGCCCCGGGGGAAGTACAGGAGATAACCCTGCGTGGGTGGAGGGGGAACTGCTGGCCACACCTCATGTCAAGCAGTATGCTGTTATCTGCCCTAATAAGCTTGGCTGTAATTACAGTTTGAAGCTAGGTGGAAGTGTCTAGTCTTAATTAAAATGAGATATGGGTTCTAAAACAATATATGTTGACCTGTTTAAGTTATCTGTGCTGAAAAGTCAGCAGTCCTGGTAGCTTGGTTTGCTGGTAGGTGCTTCAGTTTGGTGAGTCACTGTTCGCTTACGAGGCAGCTGGAGGAAGTGCGCCTAGAGCTACTGTAGCTGCGGGCAAGCTCTGTGAAGAGATGAGGTGGTCCTGTGCTGTGCACTCTGTGAAAGTGAAATAATGTGGCTTTTGGGGTTTTTTTAAGTAGCCATTTGTATCTCTGCCTGGTCATTACAGCTGTGCGGAGGAGAGAAGATGGACTTCCAGCTGTAAATCAGCAACAGCATTCAATTCAAAGGTCATATCCTACCTGTAAGTAGTTTGTTGGCTCTGCTGAGGGCAGCATTGAGCTTACAATAGCTCGGCTGGCAGTGATGATACAGTTCAATTAGAAGATTGTAGGGGATGAAATTTGTTGTTCTCCATGGAAACAGTGTTTACTACGGAATAGACTTACTTGACTCTGGTGCACTCTTTCATACGGAATAGACTTACTTGCCTCTGGTGCACTCTTTCAAAGCTGAGGTTCTCTTCAAGCCCCTCCAAAAAGTCTGGAGCAATAATTGCAATAACTGCAATAATTCATGGAGAAGAGTCTCTTGTTGCAGGAACCTGCAAAATATTCACTCATAGGCAGACTTTGCTGTTTGTTTGGTTTGTGGTGCGTCCATGATACTTGGTGCTCTGCTGCTTCCATCTGAGTGTGCTGTGACAGCTTCCTAACAGTGACTTACTTCCTCCAAATCATATTTCCAGTTATTAGGCTTGTGTGGGATTTGAGACACCAAGATGCTGCCGGTTACTGGGTGACCTCAATTGTTCTTGCCTGGGAAGAAAAATGGTAATTGTAGCACTTCCCGCCAGGGGGCATAATGTGGAAGGCTGTGTTAAAGATGGGGAGGTGCTTGGACTTACCTGGAATCAGATGCACGGGCATTGTAGAGTAATTTTGAAATTGGACTTCTTGCATGTAAATAAGTGGGCTAGAACCTAAAAAACAAAGTTAAAAATTTCTCAGATTTATGAAAAGCGTTAGTGTCTTTCATACATTTGTGATGCTACAATGTAACTGGTTCAGAATTAGACTTCTTTTACTTCTACTAAAAGGTATAATTGATAAATGACTGCTATTCAGTAAACCAAACAGAGAATAAGGTTTCTGGGAAATTTCTGGCTCTTCAAGCTAATTTTTTTTTCTTTTTTCGTGCCTCTAGGCTGACTAGTTCATCCAGTTTTATGTCCTTAGAAGATCTGCCTTGACATTAGATTTAAATTATCTGGTCAGCCCAGAAAAGAGAAAATATATTTGCTGTTTGTGACATTCCTTAAGGGCTACTTGTCTTTTTGGGAACTGGCTGATAGGATGATTAATCATCAGTTTGGGATTGATCCTACTGTTGCAATAGAACTTAGACCCTTTTTCTTAAAAGCAAAAATAATGATGATGTAATCAGCAACAGCATGGCTGCTATGGGAAAACAAGAAGAAATAAACTGCATTTTCAGCAAAGCTGATTTAAGTTGGAAAAGAGAGAAAGCTGCTCAAAGAGCATGGCTGAAGTGCTGGAGCAAGCTGCAGTTATGTGGAGATGGTGGAGAATTTTCAAAGACAACATTGGATAACCACTGCTGGAGGAAGGTTGTGTGTGGCATGTATAGTTCCTGTCCCCCGAATGTTAGGTTGTCATGTGTGATCTCCTGAAGTCCCTTGCAGCCCTGTGTCTCTGCAACTGCAGTCACATTACTGATCCTGTCATTGGTTTCCATTCATTGTTCCAGGAATTAGCACAGACTTGCCAATGCCCTATGTCTAATCTCAGTAATGCAGATGTATTTTTTTAATAGGTTAGAAGAAAGATTTTAGCTTTAGGGCCTGTCCAATGTCAGACTGTGGTTAGAAGTACTTTGGAGTTCAGCTGTGTTCCTTTCCTTGTAGCTAGCTAAGCTGTTTCTTTGTTAGTTGTAAGCACAGTATCTCAGGCCATCCGAATTGTTTCATCGTGGGGCCCATATTAATAATTTAGAAAATGTTTATGAATGTACCCCTGAAACCTTGGGACAGTCATGATGTAGGAAGGTTTCCTGTTCTTTGAAACTCCTCTGTCTCATAGCTACCACCATCTGCCAGAAGGCCCTGGAAGAGGAATTGTGAGACTGGGATCATCTTTGATTACTGCGAATGTACCAAGCTCCCAGCTTCAGATGGATGCTGCCCTATTGTCCTCCAGTGCCTGCTGTGAAGAATGGCTTTGACAGAACTTCAGCTCTGCTTTGAGCTATGCACCTAGCATTTGGTGGGCCTTGGTAGGACTGAAGTGTGATAAGGGTCTTTTGAGGAAGAATAAAAGGAAAAGAAGAGCGTGGGGGAAGAGAGGCTACCTGGGAGGGAAACATGTTAACAAAATTCAGGATCAAGACCCATATGGTGAGATGGGTCTGATCCATTGGCCTGGAGGTACATGGAGAACACGTGCATTTCTTTGCCTAGATGTAATCAAGGCTTACTCAACCAGAGCTAGTTGTCTTGAGCCAAGAGGGAAACCACATCTATCATGAAAATAAGCAATATAGTTCCTTAGAACTCCATCCTTTCCATTAGGATTCAGTCTGTTCACCCAGCATTGCAGACTCAATTTGGCAGCTTCCTCAGATGAAGCCTTTGGCCGTAGGATCCTTCCTGATGATGCTCAGCAAAGTTTTTCAGCATCCTGGCCTTTAATTCCCTTCTGAAGAGTTGCTGCTGCTTCTAGTCTCATAACTCTCTGTTGTCCGAGCTGCATGAGCAGAAAAGCGGATGCTGTCCACCTGTCATTCAGATTTATGCAGTGTAGTACATGGGGTCTGTGATTTTTCCCTTGGGGCACAACCTAGGAAAGATCTGCACGTGACTCATGGAGAGCCTTAGGGAGGCGGTTGATTGGTTTGACTTCCTGACAGCGCTTGCAAGGACAGAGAGCCTGGGCATCCGGAGACCTTGTCGCAGACTGCTGGATTACAGGTAAGCTTACAATACTTTTAGCTTGCTGATGTGGGGATGTGCAAGTGGACCAGGAACAGTTCATGCTTGAAACAAATTAAGGACAGCATATACAAGTCCTGTGCTTTGTTCTCCTACATAGACGTAGTGAGGTGCATCTCCCTAGCTAGAAATGACTGAATGCTAAGGGTTGCCTGAGTCTTTGGAGGCATCAGCACTCCTTTGACTTTTTGCATTCACGACGCTTTCTTTTCCTGTATAAATTGCTTTCTTGTGTCTTCAAAGTGATCTGTTTGAATTAAACATCCAGAGTGCTTTTTATATAGCTGTGCCAACAACAGAGCGCAACTGGCATATTAAAAATGAGATAATACCAGAGTCAGGCTATTATTTAGTTTCTTGTATAGCTTGTGCTATCATTTGCATTTGCTTACAGCAAACTGCCTTCTTCAGTGCCTGATAATAGTTTTTACATAGCATATAAGACCTGAAAAAGGAAGAAAAGTCAACAATATACATCGACGCATGCTAGATTGTGTTACTGCTGTACTGAATTGTTCATCCCCGCAAACTGAATTGTCTCCTGTATTTGTCGTTGGGCACAACCACCACGAGAGGGAGCGTGGAAGCAAAGAGCTGGTTCGTCCTGGCAATAGTCCTCAGAGTGGGGCTGTGCTCTGTCACTGGACATCAAACACGGTTCTTCTGCACAGGCTGAAAACAGAAGAGAAAAGGAAATTCATTTACGTTTCAAGACTTTGGTAGCGTGGTGTGAGTATATCTTAGTAGGACTTCAAAGAAAGTTTTGCGCTTACAGTTAATTTGTCTGCTCGGTGGCTGGAATTGCAGTCATATTTGGAGTCTTTTGCGCATAATCAAGGTTGTGATTTCCTACTCTGTTATTACGGGTAGGTATAAAGAGCCATTTACCTCAGCTGCTGAAGCTGAAATTAAAATATAATCACAAGAATAAGATTTGATATGACTCTGCTTCCTTGAGCATCAGAAACTGTTACTAAAAAAAAAAAAAAAGCAGGGCAAGTCAGGCAACTGACTTTTAATTTGGCTTAGTGCTTAAACTCAGCTAAACCTATTTCTTTTATTATTATTGCAACTGGGTCCAGCAGCTGAAATGGCACCATGTGTCTCACCACGTCAGGGTCATGATCTGCTCCATCACACATGCCTGCAAGTTGTACTGAACTCAGGTCTGCTAGTTTTGCTGGGATGCCTGCCTGCAGGAGACCTGCCTGCACAGCAACCAAACTGCTCCCCAAACCCCTGTCCCTGTTTATCTTGTAATCCTTACCAGCTGAACACCAATGCAAATAATTTGTATAGCTAGCGTGTAATTGTGTCATCACCTGCACTGGAATCACCCGGTGTGAGACTGTCAGATGATGCAATTCTTCTTTAAACCTGTCTTCATTTCCAGTCTAACATTAGGGCTGTTCACCATCACTCCTCCTGCCAGTGTTCATGCACAGAAGCTCTCCCCTCCTGTCGGTCTCATCCAGTTCTGCAGACAAGTTATTAATGCTGATGAGCGCCAGGGTGTCTGTGAAGCTGCTTTCAGTGAATTATATTTGTGATGTTGCTTTGCCATAAGTACAGCTCTTGGTAGGAATGTTAGCGAGATGAGGAGGCAACATGGTAGGCTGTTCTTGGGTAGGACTGGGGCAAACCAGAGAGGAAAATTTCACCTTCTGGTATCAAAACAAAATGCTGGTCAGATAAGTCTTATCCTGCAGTTGGAAGCTAGTCGGCAAAACCCACCTAAACACAAAATAAAAAGTGCAATAATTTCCATTTTCCCAGCGATTACTTACGAGTAATAAGTTTCAGCACAGTGATGTCAGACTATTTAGCTGATGTTTGGCAAGCAAAATTTGTTGGAAATGCAAATGTATCATTGTTTATTATATTCAATAAATAGAACAGTTCCGGGGCAGAAGTTTTTAGAAGGACAGGACACGGCAAGTCAACCATAACTGTTGAGATATGCTCAAGATATAATGTGACTTGTGAAGTCAGTGAAAAATGATAGTAATTGTTAAAGGTTTAAAGGAAGGACCAAGTGTGCCTGGACTGGCCCTAACAGACGTGTGTCTGAGTCACCCTTAGCTTTTCCAGCCTATTCCAGTATTTCTCCGGCCTCATAGTTTAACGGTCTTTCCTAGGACCTAACTCAGATCTTCCCTGCAATTTCCAGCAATTTCTTTGTCTTCCCCATAGCTTAGGAACACAGCCGATCCCTCCTCCTGGAATGGCCCTGCATGTATCAGGAGGCTATTGTTGTTCCCTCTTTCTTCTCTTTTTAAGCCAAACAAATTCAGTTCTTTCAGGCTTTGTTTTTTGAAAATACCTGTTTGGGGGCATATTTTATAAAAAATTTAAAGCAACTAGTACATATGTAAGCTGGGACCCCTGCTGAGTGAGCCCATTCCTTTTGATGTGGCAGCAGGAACATTGTAGATACCCTATTCTGGAAAGAAATTTCTCTGATTTGCAGCATTGGTGCTATGCCTTGAATTTATTAATTAGCTGATGATATTCCTGTTGTGTGCCTAGTGCTGTTCAGAAGGACTCTGGCTGTGCCTGAGCCTGCTCCCACCAATGGCAGGCAAGCAGCCGTGTTGCTTGCTGGCCCTGCAGTTGGGAGGGTTATTGCTGGGTGAGAAGTGAACGTGGATGTTCTTCTGGCAGCCCCCACTGAGGAAAAAGAGGTCTAATGTAAGTGTATGAAAGGCCACCACAGACCAAAGTCCAACTAGGTGAGTCCCTGTCTCTGGCAGCTGCTAACAGCAAACCTGTCGAGTGTGGAAAACAGGGTGAGTGCTTCTCCTTCTCAGCAATGAGCTGGGTGTGGGTTCTTGCCTTTTGGACTTTGGTGTTTAAAATCCCCTGGCAGATCTCTATTCCATGATTTTATCTATCTGTCTTCTTTTCCTTTGCTCTAAACTGAATTTGAAGATAAGCATGACAAAGCACATGGTACAGTGGCATGCAGAGCCATGGCCACAATAATGCAAGGAGAGCATGTTATGTCTCTTCTCTGCCAGAGTTTGCTCTCAGAGCCTGCTTCTCTCTCAGGAGTGACTTGGGGAGGGACTGGGGAGGTTTGGGGTGTTTCTTCGCCCATTCCCAGGGCCCAAAGTGAGCCCTTTTGGAGGACAGCAGCTGAACTCACTTGCTGCCCAGTGCTGGTGGCTCACCGTTTCGAGAGGCTCTGCAGAGCATAACTGCAGTGACTCAGCTCTCCGTCAGATATCCTGCAGGCTGCCCCTGCTTCCAGGGCCAACAGGGGAACAAAGGAGCAAACCCTGAAGAACAGTGTGAAAGTTTACCTTGGAAAGGGGCAACGGGGTTTGGGAGGAAGGAGACTTCTTGCTTCTTGCTCTGCTCAGTTCGTCCTGGCAAACACCAGGGTATTTGAGAGGCTGAAGAAGACACTGATTCAATGTAATACCATCCAGCCTAATAGGGTTTCAGATACACTCGGTGGACTGGAGTCCTTCCCGGGAGAGCTGGTGCAATGCAGGATGGTGGGCAGCAGGGTCCAGAGTATTAAAAATGAAGGGATGAGCTGGCTGAGCAAATGGCCCTACAGCAGTACTCACTCCAACATGCTGCTGCTCAGACTCCTGCCATGCTCCGGTGCTGGTGCTTGGGTCCCCTCCCTTCCTGCTGGTACAGCTGCGCTTGCCCTTCACATCTTCCATGCTTTCCCGCACCATTTTCACGTTATTCCTTGCCCCTGCAGATAAGGAGAATGTATGTGCCCGGCTGGAGGTCAGCACTGACTCAGGCTGGGATCCAGGATTGCTCCTCCTGGTGCGCTGGTGCTCCCCACGCATGCTGCTTCAGCCAGTCCCAAAGTCACCTCCAGAAGAAGGAAGGAGATGGGTGGGAGTAAAATGGGTCTCTTATCTGCTGAGGTGGTGGATCTCCTCTGCTCTCAGCAATAATTCTCACATCCCAAGTGGTTTTTGCTTGTTCCACATCTCTTCTGGCTGTCCCTTACTCTCCTACCCCCAAGAAGTCCTCATTTACCTTGTTTGCCTCTGTGGGCTCCACACTGTCTGTGTGAATGCCTCTATAGGGTGGCTAGAGGCCCTGATAAACCCAACACAGTCCCCTTCCTTCATGCCACGGTAATGAAATAAACCTTTTTCTTCCACCCACAACCCAGCTGGCTGGTGCTTAGCTTCTAATAGCATCCATGGAACCCAGGGTTGGTGCCCCTGGCACGCCAGGAAAGCCTGTAGCATGGAGGCTTGGCTTTTTTCTGTGGTTTGGGTGCTTCTCCATCACACGCCCATGCATCCTGCCTGCTGGTCCAATGCTACTGCCATGCTCCCAGTCCCGCTGTGGCAGAGCTGTGCCTGCAACGTGAGCCGCTCACAGGAGTGCTGCTCTTCTCTGCAAGGCCCATCAACATTTGATGGCATGAACATTTAAAACTGCAGAGGGAAAGTGCACTCAGCCCCTCCAGACGGTTTGTACATGACACCACCCTTCTCCCGTGACATGAAGAGCTCAGACCCCAAGGCCAAGGGCAGCACTGGAAATTTGGTCCTTGGATGCAGTGCCTGCACACTCGGTACAGCCAGCCCCTCCCGGCCACTGGCGGCCGATGAGCTCAGCTGCTTTGTAGAACAGATTCACATGGAAAAGCAGTTTGGCTTTAACTTTTAGGCTTTTTCTTTGTCCTGGTTAGCAGAAGACTAGCAAGTTTTCTGTAGCTAAAAAGCTCTATGTTTTTCTTCTCTACACCCCAGATGACAAGCTATGTGTATGCCCTGACAGGCTCTGTCCTGACATCCCCAGGAATATTTGGCAAGTGTAAGAGGGACCACAGCAAATTGCCTGGAGTGACTTACAGTGTATGTTTCAGTGGAAACTGGGAAGGAAGCAATGAGCAAAATCTCCGCAGCACTTAATGTGCCTGAGCTGCATTTCTATCACTCTGGGTCCCACAGCATCGTGTGTGGTTGTGACTTTTTCCAGCAGCAGCAGCAGTTAACCATCTCCTATGACAGTCCAGCGCCTGCCTTTTGGCACTACTCAGTGCATTTATTTCTGCAAGCGGGGGCTCCTGCCCAAGTGCTGCCTTCATCCAAATGCTCAGTGAGGGGGGCTCTGCCGGATGAGATCAGCCAGAGAGGTCAGGCAGCTCATCATGTCCCCACAGAAGCTGGAGCAGAGAAGCAGCGCGAGTGCAAGCCCCAGGCACTCGCCACGCCATGGGGAGGCTGCACCCGGAAGCCTGGGCTGAGTCCCCAGGGGTTTCGAGGGTGGGCAGCTGGTGGTGGCACTCAGAGGATGAGCTAGTGCATGGGGACATGGGCTTCTCAGGTGTGAAATGGGAACTAGCTTGTCCTAAAGGCTTGTTAGACTTCACTAAGCTGCCAAACAGGGTGCCAGCCAGGAATTAGCAGAAGGTCCTCCTCTGTCTCCCTGGGAAGGACTCCCACCTGGTTTCAAGTTCAGTTGGAAACATTTCCCAGTCTCCGGAGAAGCCTGTCTGCCCAGCCTGCACACATCTGCTCCATGGATAGGACCTTATCTGCCTTGTCATGGAGTGGGCACAGCTGCCAGCCAGGTGGCCTTTTAGTGCACCTTAACCAGACCAGAGAAAAGGCGACGCTTGTTGCTCAGTGACTTTGGCAGGACAGCCGCTCAGCTCCTCTTCCCTGACCCCACGGTGTGAAGCATGGGCTCGCTTTGCCCTCGCATTGCTCACCACCAGCTGTAAAACTCTGTGTTTATCTCAGCCCTATTAGTGCCACTCTTGCAGAGCTGCTGCAGAGCCTTTCCCCCTATTAATAGACCCATAATTAACAGGGGGAAAATATCCTTTAATGCAGTGGTGATATTTAAACCAGGGGAGGTATCAGTATTATTTTTGTAACTCGTTTTTAGGCATTCAGTTCCTTTGCTCCAGCCTACGCTCCACATCTGTGACTGCAGCCTTCTCCATCCAACTGAGAGGGAAATTATGTGTGCAAGAGGAGTCAGGGCTCCCTTTCCGGCACACTGCTCACATTGCTAGGACTCCCGCGCCTGCTGCACACTCAGCCACATGCTTGAGGATGCTGCACCTGAAAGTCCAGTTTCTGGATGACTCCCAGAAGATCTTTGTAGTTGATGTAAGTGGGTATCATATTCTTACTGGGGTTTTTGTGATAGTTCTTGAAGTCATTGCTGCTCTGAAGGATTGCATAGTCTCTGATAGCTTCTGGTTTTTTACTTAAAAAAAAATAAAACAAAGCAAAAAACCCTCAAATTCAAAACAAGAGGTTATAGTGCTGATTCCTAAGTGTCTTTCAGCACCAACACGCTCCCACTCTCCCCTCTTATTGGCATTATTTATAAAGAAGGAGGAAAGGCTTTTACTTATCTGGTGTCATCTTTTGGAAATCAGCTAATATGAAGTGGTGTTCTTGACAAGTGTTGAGTTCTTTTCTCATTTGTCTGGCTGCCAGTACAAGCATTCAACAAGGAAGAAAAATCTGGGAAGAGAATAAAAATAGGATATTTAACCAAATTACGCTTGGTGAGAAACATCTGCATGTATCTCTTCCTGGGCATTCAGCTGAAAAAGAAAACCGGATGGTTTTGAGAGTAGCTGAGGAAAAAACTCACCATATCTTATTTTCTGCATGACAGTGTCCCACAACACACTGTCATTAATAACTCACATTTAATAAATGCTAGTTCTGAATAGTGACTGCTGAAATAGATTTTAAATGCTAAGTATTAATATCTATGGTGTTAGATAATATGTATATAGATAACTGAAACTAAATGTAAATATATCTTAACTATGTGTTAGAAACACATCTTTTTACAAGTGTGGTTGAGCATTTACTGTTGGTTAGGATTTGATAATCACAGTAGCTAATTGAATTAGATAATTGAAGTAGGTCTGTTCTAGCACTTACCTGCATCTCCTCTGGTACCAGAACGTTTCATATAAATTGGGTTTTTTTCAAGTTCTGTTACATTACTCAGACAGTCCTGTCCTTGGTTTTATAGCATAGCCTGAGAAGTGCTCGGTCACGGATGTACTGCTTGGTTTCTTTGTGACAGCAATTTTGCACAGAAGAGGACTGTAAAGCAATTCCATCACTTGGCACAGTATGGGAGTTTTTTTATTTAGTTTAGTTAATGTATCCTAGACATAGAGTTAGCTTAAAAATGAGGCTAGTTATTTAAAAATGCTTTTTTTTCATATTGATTAGATCAGGGCATAGTGAGAGACAATTTGAAAGATGCTGCTGGTACAATATCGCTGCACTTTTTTCCATCTCTGCTTTCTTACTTGCCCAAAACACTTACAGCACTATAGCTCTGCGCAACATGTTATTGCAGCAAATAGCTTCCATTAGAGGAACTCCTGGTCATTTCCTTTTTTATCATGGAACGGTATTGGAAACCCCTTTTAGGCATTTCTTGCATTTGATGCTGTATGGGTACGATAAATGAGTGGTTGAATTAGTGACTTCTCCATTACAAAAGGACCGCTTTGGGCTAAGTTTTGAGCAGATATTTCAAGCAACTCTTCCTAAGCCCCTTCTGACTTTGGAAAGCTCCTTTCAATGTGTGGTACTTAAGTATAATGGGAGGGAAAAGGACAAAAGAGAGAAAACACAGTGGGCCTGATTCCTCCTCCACCTCATGCTTGGTGTATGCATCTATACCTGCCTCACGTGGGTATTGCAGCTGCTAGCACATGCAGCGAGGTCTCATTTCCAACTCAGCTTTGCATGGGAATGAGTTCTTCTCCCGGTGCTGGGTGCTGGCCCAGGAAGGCTTCTGCCTTCGTCTACATCCTTGCCAACAAGTGGGACCTGGCACCCTTCCTGCGGCCACCGAGCTCCCAGGATTTCCTTTAGCTGGGCGCTGGAGGTGGCTCCCAGGATGGCACCAACAAACCAGGCCTGAGGCCCCAGGGCAGGAGAAGGCAGGGGGCCTGGCACATCTCTGAATGTCCCCTGTTGTGCCCTCCCTGCTGAACACCCCAGGGTTGAGCCATGGTGCAGACGGGACCTTGCTGGGACACTGCGAGCCCTGCGCCTTGCACTGGGAGGGCACCAGGATCCCCTGCCCCAGCCCAGGCTCAGGGACAGTCACAGGTCAGCCTTTAATGGGTTTCTTGCACTGAGAGGAGATACTGCAAAGCTGCTTCCCTTCTCCCCCCCTCCCCCCCCACCCCCGGTTAGCTAGAGCTGTGACCTGGCATGTGCTTTCACTGATAAAGTCACTCTTCTCTCTGGAAAGGGTTTAAACAAAGCAGCCCTGAGCCTGGGCAGCCTCAGGAGCCCTCCCAGAGCAGCACAGAAAGGACGAACCACTTTGCAGCCTGGGCAAACAAAGCCTGGGCATCTCTGCTAGTGGAATTTGCTACAGGGCAAGATTCAGTGGGAAGGAAAAAAAGAAAGAAAAGGCAAACCAAACAAACCCAGAAAAACTAATTGCTGGGGCTGAATGAAGGACAGTTTCCTGTGGTCTCATGTCTGTTATGATGAGTAAAGGTGGGAATTCATTGACAGAAGCTGGCTGCACGTGAGCTGGTCCAGCGAGGGCACGGGAAGTGTGAGGGCTGGTGGCTTTTGGTGCATGGCATTGCATGCCAGCTGTGGCCAAGGCATCTCCCAAGGTGGTGGAGAACGATCACACCAAATCCCATGAGCTATCGCTCCCCCCCTAAACCACAGACCTGGGTGCAGCAGCCTGTGCTACAGGGAATGCTGCAGAAATGGGGCTTTGCCGTTGGACCACAAGTGCTGCCAGCATATCCTTTGGGGATGAGCATGCACGTCCCCATGTGTCGCATACGTTGCTGTCTGCCTCTGGATGTGCCTCTTGCTTTCTTACCCTGCTTACAGTCCCAGCTGCTTTCAGCAAGGAGAGAAGGGGCAAGCACAGCCTCTCCTTTCAACTGCCTTCTGCACAGGGGTTTCAGCCTGTGGGTGCTATCCTGGCAACGCCATTGAAGGCACATTTAAGGTTGGATGTGGGGCAGGCAGCCAGCTCCACACGTCACGTTCCTGCTTTGCACTGTGCTCCTCCAGTACAGTGCCCGCTGCTCTCACCTCATGCCTTGCAGGGCTGATGCTGCCCAAGAACAACCATACCCCAGCGCTTGTGGCAGCACAGGCTGGGGCCTCGGTGCACCACAAACCCAGGATGGGACACTTGCACACAGCACGCTGAAAGAGGAAAGGCTCTGCTTTTAAACCATCCCCTGCATCACAGGGCTGCGTCTCCCCAGCAAGCAGGCTTTCCTGGGAACTGGGCTGCTTGTCTCCTGCAATGCCTGCCCTGGGCAGTGCTGGGCTTGGAGAGAGCGGGTCACTCCCAGCAGACATGTGGTGGGTAATAACCCAGTAAGAAATGCTTGTCTTTCCTGGCTGCCTGACAAAGGCCAAGGCCTTTCATGCTAGAAAATTCCAGCTTGGAAATAAACATTTATAATTGTTTTAATTACCCCTGTGATCTAGTAATTTGGAGGAGAACCAGGAGTGCTGCAGAACGAATGCTGTTATTACGCTATCACTTTTCAGCAGCCTTTCAGCACAGAGCCAGCAATTTCATCCCAGGAGAAGCCGTGAAAGGTGGTTATTAGCATGCATCACCGCCAGCAGCCGGGGTCCCTCCCGTCCCTGCCAGGAGCAGCCACTGTCAAGGGGAGCTGCAGCCTGCCTTCACCTCCATCACCCAAAAATGCCATAATTTAGCAGCTGTCTAACCCAGCCTCTCTGCTCCGGCTTGCTTTTGCACTAACCCATGCTCATTTTTGGCCTGCTTTTCATGAGTTGATAAAGGGGTAGTAGGGTTTTTGCTGGGGTGGGTCACTGCCAGGTTAATTTCTGGTGCTTTCTGGAGCATTTTCCAAAGTCAGGGGCCTCACAGGTTGTTCCCCAACTATGTCACACAGCACAGCAACAAGTTAAGCAAAACACCCTCCAAGTGTTTCTGTTTACTGGGAATAACTACAGCCTGGCCTCCCTTATCAGCATGTAGTGCCACTTAATTAATATTGCTAAAGTGCACTGATGACCCAGGGCCCAAGGCACAGGATCTCTGCAGGGTCCTGTTGCTGTTAATTACCATTAACCATAATAGCAGCTCACCCCCAGCAATCCGGTCACCAGCTGTTGGGGCACACAGGCTCGCTGTGCAGGTTTGAGGTGTGCTCCCATTTGCTCTTAATTCAGCATGTTTGCCATGGCCCTCCCTGAGTCAGGCAGATGCTTGTCCTGGGGATTGCTCATTGGTTTGCCAGGGATAGGGCTGCCCAGACAGTGACGGTTGCAAAAGGTGAGCCAAAAGCAAGATTTCTTTTCTCTTTTCCTTTTTCCTTTTTCCTTTTTCCTTTTTCCTTTTTCCTTTTTCCTTTCCTTTCCTTTCCACCTTCCTTAATAAAGGAGAGGAGCCGTGAGGAGGAATCTGATTTCCAAGAGCAGAGGTAAGGGGCACACAGTGTGCAGTCATCCTGTCCCACATGCCAAAACCAGCAGCATTTATTGAGTAAGTTTTTGGGAATCAGGAATCAGGAAAATGCCACAGCTCCTCTTGGGATGAAGGCAAGGAGCTAAAACTTCTCCCCCATCTCACTGATATCCAGTCACCACTGCTGTCAGCATTGCCTAATCTGCTGCTTCTGTGATGTGTTTTTCTGCTAGCAAAAATCCTGTGGAAAAGGGCTGCTCAACCTCACCTGCAGTCACCTCAACCTTGTGGAGAAGGAGTACTTTGGGCTGGAGTTTTGCAGCCAGGCTGGGAACCACGTGAGTGTGGGTTGCCGTGCGGGGCCCCAGTGCTGCACCATGCCACATCCTTGCAGCAAACACCCACATGGCTGGGGCCTTGCTAGCACCTCTCTGAATTACCAGATGGAAAATTTCAACAGAAAGGTTTGCCACAATGCCAAAAACCCCTTGAAAATGGGAGTTACAAGGGGAGCCACAAGCTGGTTGGCAAAGCCCCGGTGATAGCCATGGCCCATGGGGTTTATCCATAGATATCAATGTGGGGCTGCCCAGCGGGATGGCTCGCTGCAGCAGCCGAGCTGGCCAACACGTTTATGTTGCATTCTAGCATGCTGCTGCTGCTTTTGTTCCCCATCTCCTGTGCTGTTTATTCACCCAGTTCTTCATTGTCTTATTTCAGGTCTGGTTGGAACCACTAAAACCCATAACAAAGCAAGTAAAAAGTAAGTATTTCAAGAATAAAATTCTTCTAGATCACTGCCAGTGACAACACTAGCACAGACAGATTAATGCAGTGTTATTGCCTGGGGATGGGGGCTCTGGTTTCCAGCATTTACCTGAGCTCATTTTATAGCATGAGGCTGGGCAGGATTGTTTGCAAAGACACCACAGTCTGTATAAAATCCTGTAGAAATACTGCTGCATTTGCAATCTGCTATCTGCATCATTTTGGGCTTGAGCTGTTAATAACCTGACAGCTTGGCAGGGGAGCAAGGGCGGCTGCGTGCGTGCTTGTGCAGCGCATTGCTGTGCTGGCAGAGCAGCAGGGATCGCTCCCTGCATGCCCTCCTTTCCCCTTTGCAGCTCAGCAGCCCAGAAACTTGTGTGGCATGAGAGCCCTGTGTGAAGCAGGGTTAGCCATGTGCCTCCCAGGCTCTGCCACTCCTCTCCAGTCCCCCTCAAGCCACTGCAGGGAGATGCTGTGGAGCCTGACCTGAATTCAGGCTCAGCATCCCTTGCCGTCGCCACAACCGATGTTAACACAGTGCCCTTTTCAGCCTATGCCTGTTTCCACCTCTTCAATGAAATAAATGATATTTTCCCCAAATACAGGATGACTAGGAGGTGATCAAAAGCATGAGGCTGTGACCCCCAGTATTTGCCATGGGAGGCTGCAGCACAGTGTTTGCATTAATTTCCCTGTAAGGGGAAAGCCTGATAAAGAGCCTTGCCTTTCTGAGTGCACCAGAAGTGGGATTATTTCAGACACCAGTTTCTTTCTCCATGTCCCTTCTGGCCTGTTCCTCCTGGCCTGTCCCTCCAGGAGCACCTGAGCCATCCCATGGTGTCCTGGGATAGTCAGTGCCTACAAAATTGCCTCCCTCCCTCCGTGCTCTTTGCCTTGGGCTTGGCTGCTTCTCACACTCATTGTGCGAAAAAGCTGTGCCCAAACAGCCTGCTATGGAGCTGTTGCATCCCAAGTGCTTGGTTGCTGAGTTTAATGTACAGCCCCATTGATGACAATTATACCGGGATTCTGGCCATGCTCCAGACAAGCACCCCTGGCACCACTCCACAGAACCCCCCCCTCCTGACAGAGGTCTTTACAATTTAAAGAATTGCTGGGGCATTTTCTCTTTAGTATTATTTAGGTGTCCAACTCCCTGTTCGCTTCCATCGGTAACACTGGGGGTCTGGGCAGGTTGGTTTTGGGGGCAGGCTGGAGTCTCTGATGTTCAGGGATTCTAGCCCTGGTTTGTAAGGGGTCACAGTAATTTACTCTATAAGGAGACAGCATGTGTGAAGAGAGTTGTAAATGTTCTCAATAGACACATAAAAGAAAACTTATGAAGATGTTGTGTTTTAAGATCCTAAGGAGGTTCTTTTCAAATTTATGGTGAAATTTTTCCCAGTGGACCCCAGCCATCTGAGAGAAGAGCTGACCAGGTACAGTACTTGTTCTATTTTTTTCTTACTTCACAGTCCTGTATTTTTGCAATTGTGAAGCATGCATTTAATTCCTTACCTTCATCTCCCCGAGCCTGTCTGTGAGCTGTAGTTATCCTAAGTATTGAAAGAGCTCTGTGCTTTACAAAACAAAAACTGAGCGAGTATCTTTTTTTGATCCTGTTTTTAAACAAAATCCACTTGAAGGATCAGCCATCTTACAAGGCTGCAATTTATTTACTGTCAAACACTTAGGCAGTTGGGCACCAAGTCTGACTTCGCTCAGTCTAGCTCCTGCCTTAAGCTGTGTTCTGAAAGAAGAACTTTAATTTTATTTTTAAAAATGACATTGTTAGCTCTTACGTTTTAGAGAAAGCATTGCAAACAAGAACTAAGAATAAAACTGAGACAGTGCTTCTACAGAACATTACCCGAGAGGTGCAAATGCCCTCCAAAGCATAAAGGAATGTTAACTCTGAAACATACTAATGGGCATTTCAATGGCAGGGGCATACTGGTCATGGTGGTGCCCAGCTGCAGCCTTCTGCAGGGGCTACGCACTCCTCCCATGGCCCTGCGGACCTGCATTCCTTGAGTTGAAACATGGGCGAACACAGGGAGAGGTGTGGGGACAGCCAGGCCCCTGCAGCAGAGCCCTCACAGCTCAGCCCGGTGCCCGGGTCTCTGCTGAGCCTGGCTCCCCCCAGGGCATGCTCCTGTCCCCCTCCACAGGTATCTCTTCACCCTCCAGATCAAGAAGGACCTGGCACTGGGGCGGCTGCCCTGCAGTGACAAGAGTGCAGCACTGCTCGTCTCCCACCTGCTGCAGTGTAAGGGCAAGCGAGTGCCCGCAGGGATGGTGCCCCTTCCCTGGGGACAGGGTGCTCAACAGGGCTTTGGCTGTGTAGCCAGGGGTTCCCCCTGTAGTGACCCCTCGCAGCCTAACCCATGCTCTCCCCATGACCCCTACAGCTGAGCTGGGTGACTTCCATGAGGAGACAGACCAGCAGCACCTGGCAACCCACAGGTACCTGCCCAACCAGGAGTACCTGGACAACAAGATCATGCACTACCACCGGAGACACAGGTAAGGGCTGCTTTGCACCATGGCTGCCCACCCAAAGCACCCGACAGGTGCCTGCCAATGGGGCCATTCCCATTAGCAGGCAAGGCTGGCACTGGGGTGGGTGTGATGCCAGCATGTGCACGTCCAAAATGGCATTTTTTTCAGCCCATTTCAGCAGCTGCCTTCTCACTCTTGTCGCTTCCCAACGCATTTGTGTCTCCAGCGGGAAGATGCCAGCCGAGTCAGATGTTCAGCTGCTGGACGTGGCCAGGAAGCTGGAGATGTATGGGATTCGCCCACACCCCGCCAGTGATGGCGAGGGGACACAGATCAACCTGGCTGTGACACACATGGGGGTGCTGGTCCTGCGGGTGAGCCCGGGGCTCGGGGCGGGCTGCCAGCACCCAGGTGGGATGGCCTTTCCCCAGGGACATCACCTCCAGTTGCGGGGGACCCTCCTCCCCCCTTGCATGCTCCAAACCCTCCCAAATCCTACAAGAGGGAGCATGGCCCAGCAGACCTCTGGTGTGGAGGTGATGTTCTGGGGCATGCCTGCGGGGCTCAGCCCCACCGCCTCCATCAGCGCTGGCTGCATGCCACTGTGCCTGCCCTAGCTCTGTTGGCCCTTTTCACAGCGAGCGTGGCCTTATAAGTACCACAGGTTACATGGCTGCATCACATGTGTTCACTGTATAATCTTCCAGTGAAAATAGCCACCTCACGTCTGAGCAATTACATAACACTGTAATCATGGCGTAGCTGCAGAATAAATACAGACTTCCTCGCAGCCAGCGTGAAGCAGTGCTTGCCTCCCACACCGGTTAATTTCAACCTGGGAACATCTTGCCAGAGCAGAAAAAAAAAAAAAATCCTAACTGTGGGTCTGCTGCTCATAATTAGCGCTGCCAGATCTGGTTATTTATTCAGAGCCATAAACACCCCTCACACATGATTAGAGCATCTGTGAGCCCATTAAAATCTGGGTTCTCCCGGAAAGCTGAGAGGGTCTCAGTGCCACACCATGCTTATCCGATCCTGCTGTGACACCAGTGTTGTGTGGCTGCATCTAACTTGATGGGTAATGATAATGAGTAAGGTACACTAGCAGCCTGCTTAAGCTGGTCTAAAGGCATGGGAGTGAGCTGAGCTCTGCTACACTTCCCAGCAAAGGAGAGGAGGATCTTAATTCTTTTGAGGGGGCTGATTCTGCATTAACTCATGATGTTCAAGCTGGGACAGGTGGGACTCCCTGCCTTGACCTCTGTGAGGTTTGTCTTGAGATCCTGGAGTTTTACAAATAGCTTCAGGAGGCAGAGTTAAGCCCTGACCTTCAATTCCCACTTTTGGGACCGACTGATGGGCAACCACCAAATCCCGGCACCCCTTCCCCAGACCTCGGCAGCAGTGAGAGACATGTCAGGGTCTTGTGTAGTGTCCTACAAGCTCAGGTCTTGGCCCATCATATTTCTACAATCCTCACTTGCCCCATCCTGCTGTAACCACCATGTCCATCCTTGCAGGGCAATACAAAGATCAACACATTCAACTGGTCCAAAATTCGCAAACTGAGTTTCAAGAGGAAGCATTTTCTCATCAAGCTCCATGCAAACATCTCTGTAAGTACTATGCTGCAGGCAGCTGCCAGGCTCAAGAGCAGGCAGCTGTGGACAGAGGATCAGTCATGCAAAGTCCCCACATTGAATAAAATCCATTTCTGCTGCTCTCCTTCCCCCCGCCCCCTACAAGCATGGCATGTGCCACCCTGTGTCCCCAGAGACCAGAGCCACCGGCAGCCCAGTGTGATCCCTTGTGGGGTCAGGAGAGCAAACGGCAGAGCCTGGCCCTGTGCCCCTGACGCCGGCTCGCTTGTCTCTGGCTGTGCAGGTGCTGTGCAAGGACACGCTGGAGTTCACCATGGCAAGCCGGGATGCCTGCAAGGCTTTCTGGAAGACATGCGTGGAGTACCATGCCTTCTTCAGGCTGTCTGAAGAGCCCAAGTCAAAGCCCAAAGCCCTTCTGTGCAGCAAGGGCTCCAGTTTTCGCTACAGGTAAAGTCCCCAGGGAAAACCAAACACATGAAGCCAGGAGTGGCATGTGGATGGCTCAGAGCCTCCCTTTTATAGACCTAGCTGTCTGCGAGGGGATGATATCCAACAGCTGCTTTTTCCTGGAGAGACCACTGTCTCCGTCTTGCTGCGTCCCCTCGCCTCCCCTGGGATGTGGGGATGCCCAGGTCTGGGGCTGATGGTGTTGCTCACACCTCTCCACCCCCCTTGCTGCAGTGGGAGGACACAGCGGCAGCTGCTGGAGCATGGGAGGAAGGCGAAAATGAAGAGCCTGCCCTTTGAGAGGTACCGG